>CM062809.1:939545186-939840186 GCA_031772625.1 Pinus tabuliformis | reverse complement strand
GTGTGCACTATTGTCGGTATGAGTAATTTGTCTCAAACATATGTTATTATTTATCTCTGCTCTTATGTGTTGGATTTTGATTTCTAACTATTTACTCATAAATCTATCTTTTAATACCTATTTAACAAATAATGGTATGTTGTGAACTATTTCCTCATATTCTTGTTTAATCATTCGAATTATTGATTTAACAATCAATATCAGTTTGTGAACTACTTCCTAAATGTTATTGGTTGATTATTTCAGTTAAGAGGTCTCTAAATAGAATATGCTTTGGTATTCATAATGTCATTTAATTGAACTATTTCATTAGCTTGATATTCATTATAACCAAACATATCTGAATCTCAAATCCATTAAATATCTTGCTCTCGGTTGGGTTAGATCTATATCTACCTAATTGATATATGATAGGATTTAGTTCATTTTTCTTGCATTTTAAAATTAGTTTGCATTTAGATTAATTCTAGATTTCTAGAAGTCCTCTTTTGAGACAAAACTTTAGATTAGTTTGGTTGTTCCACAAAACCAACTTAAGGATCATTCTTCTTGCCTATTCAGATCGAAGAATTGATTTGATGGCCCTACCTATTAGCAATTGAAGACATATTTAAATCTCATATTTGTTGGGAGAAGGTAACGGGACCTAGTTAAACTAGTCGGAGGCACTATTCTAAATGGAAACGGAACTGCTTTAAGGTTTGGACCTGGTGGTTTTCCCCAATGTTGTTGCAGTGATTGTCGAGGCCTCAACAGGCCCATATGACCATCCTTCAACACATTAAACCTCTATTTTTGGATTAGATAATGTATTTTTAACTTTAATATGTGCATTAGGAAGGTTTATGGATAATTGCATATTTGTGCCTAATATTATTTATTTTTGTGGAATATTGTGAGAATATTGGGAAGATTATGAAGATTCGGAGGAGGAGATAATTTAAGGATCTGCTCCCTACTACATTAGGATCAATATTAAATGATAAATCAACAATATATTATGGAATTATAGCACATATTGTAGAGCTCCAATGATTGAGAAAATCTAGGAATGTGTTCCCTGTCATTTAATGCAGATTTCTAGCACTGGGAACTAGATCTACTAATCAAGGGATTTTGGTGGGTAAAATTTCCTTCTTTCATGGGGAATGATTCCTAATCATCTTTATAAGTACCAAATCAAATTTGTCTCTAGGGGTTGATTTTTATTAGTCTTCTTGTGGAGAGACCTCGTATTTTTGCAGCTCCATTGTCATTTCTTGCAGGGATGTAATTGTATTAATGGAAATAATTAAGATTGGTGTCATGTTCAGCTTATAAAACTTGGTCTCCTTCACAGGACTCTGAGTTTCCTTGGGCTTGGCCATCCCAGGAGCCTCAGAGCCATTTTGTATCATTTACTTTTCTTCATTTCACTTCTTATTCACATGCATCTCTTGTTCTTATCCTTTTTCTATTTCTGGATTTAGTGTTAACGATTTCTTGTTGTAGGATTGGGTTAAATGGTTGAATTAAGTTATTTTGCAGGATCAAAAGATTCATTTCATCCTTTGGAACAACTTTGGAATGTCATAGTAACCATTGAGCTACTTGGATTAGTTTTCTTATTCCCAAATCTAAATTTCTGGAAGTCTTTTGTGGCAAATAATTGTAAATTTCTGCTATTTTTTAGAGCATGATAACGAGCTTCAATCAAGTTGATTCCACTTTAATTATATCACAAAAATATTCTAGTTAATAAAAAAAATTATCCCATTGCATTTTCACTCGATTAAGTTATGCATTTGATAGATTTACTAGCTCACTAGTTCTCGAATTTCTATATTTTCAACTAGTAATTTTTTGTCATTTTTTAGCATGGGTTAACAGAGGTATTTTTGAGTGATTCCACTTGGAATGGTGTAGAAATTTTGAATAATAAACACTTATTCACAGAGATTATCCCGATTATACACTATTGCGGAATACATGCACAATACATAATCTCCTCTATGTTGATCATCAATTTAGCAGCATTAAAAACAATGAAACATCAATCGCATGCACACATTAACATAGTATGTAACCCGGGGAAAGCTTACAGATAAAAACGCCACACTATCTATATATTAATGATTGAGAACATGTAACAATACATAGTACAATACTCCTCACAAGTACTCAGTACTATCTCCACCTGTTACACACAAAACTAGCTCAGATCCGAACAAGTCACAGGTTCAAATCTTCTCCGCTGCTTTGCCTACCTCTATTGCACAATACGAAGTGAAAATCACATGAGCACAGGCTATTCACTGGGCATATACTCCTCAATCCTCATGGGCATACTCAATCCATTGATTGTGCAAAATCTCATGCACAACTATAGTCACAACTGATAGCAATCTCAACCTCTAACACATGTCTTCACTGAACTGTACATGCACTGAGTTAACTGATGTATTCTTCAGTTGCATTATGAGTTAATAATTATTGAATTAATTTAATCAATTAATTCACATCACTCATCACTAGTCTATTTGCAGTTAGACTAATTACAACTAATTTAACCAAGTCAAATTGAACACAACTCCACAATCAACTCCACCAAATGCAACCACATGAGTTCTAACTGAAGTCCTGCATGCAATAGCTCAACTGACCCACAAGAAAAGCGTATTTCCTTCTGACAGCTGCATGTGCCACATCTGTAGCTCAAACTGAAGTGCTCCAAGAGGATAATATAATGTTTATAGTCTAAATATTATTATGAGACAATAATATTTGACTTTTCTATTTTTAGCCTGCAGTCTAAAAATAGACTCTGATCACTCCGCTGTGAACCAGAAATAGAAGTCCATATATTTTTCCCAACATGACCAATCATCCATAAACAGCATCCTGCAACTCATAGACCATGATCCATATGTCTAAAAATATACATAGTCTAAAAATAGACTTTGCGCTAAAAATAGCCTGTGGGCCCACTTAGTGAAGGTGACTCCTTTCCACTAAGCTCCATCATCTTGTTGCATTTTCAACACTCCCTCTCAAAAAGATATGGATTATCTGAAACCCCTATCCTGCAACTCTGGAATGTTCTGCATGCAACACATTTGCCCATCCATTTGCTCCAACAACACTTGGAACAAAAACACTCCCAAATGACCACTTTGTTGGGGAGTGGCGGATGTGTTCAGACTTCAGGGCCCTCAATAGGTTGAGGTTGGAGCTAAATTGACCCTTCCTCGTCCAATTCAAGTAGACTGGTTTGAATTCTGCAATTTTTCCCAATCACTTTCTTGAGGCATGAGACATGGAAAACTGGATGGATTTTTGCGGTAGGCGGCAAAACCAGCCTGTAGTCTACTTCTCCAATGCGCTGAGTACTTGATATGGTCCGTATAATTTTGGAGATAGTTTCTGACAACCCTTGTCTTTGAGTTATGTTTTCTTATATGGTTGCAGCCTCAAAAAGACCTGATCCCCTTCTTGAAATTGGCACTCTGAGCGATGCTATTCTACCTATTGCTTCATGCAGTTTTGAGCTTGATGAAGATTCTCTCTAAGATGGGCGAGCATGGTTGCGCGGTTTGTAGGAGTTGATCCACTGCTTTTACCTTTGAGCACCCCTTGATATAAGAAGTAGGAGAAGGAGGGAGTTGACCATATACTACTTCATAGGGAGCCATTTTGGTGGTGGCATGATAGTTGGTGTTATACCACCATTCAGCCAGAGGTAACCATTGTACCCAAAGATGTTGCTTTTCTGAAGTGAAACACCTAAGGTAGGTTTCCAGACATTTGTTGACGGCTTCAGTTTGATCATCTGTTTGTGGATGATAAGAAGTACTGAGTTTTAGTTGGGTGCCTTGTAGCCTGAAGAGTTCCTGCCAAAAATTACTGGTGAAGATCGGGTCGCGATCGGACACAATAGAAGTGGGCATGCCAGGAAATTTGAAGATCTGATCCATGAAATATTGAGCAACCAAAGTCGGTGTAAACAGGTGGGGTAGGGCGCAGAAATGAGCATACTTCTAAAGTCTATCCACAACCACCATGATGACTGAATTATTTCCTGACTTTGGAAGACCTGTAATGAAATCCATAGAAACCTCCGTCCATATTGCTGCCGGGATAGGCAACGGTTGTAATGTGCCTGGTGCTTTGACGGTCTCCCCTTTGTGCTGTTGACAGACATCGCATTCTACTACAAAAGTAAGGATGTCCTTTTTCATGCCTATCCAAAAAAATGATCTTCTGGTGCGAGCATACATCTTCTGAAAGCCTGAATGTCCTGCAATGGGGGATGAGTGAAATTCTGCCAAAATACAACTTTTGAGGGTGGATGTTGGTGATATTACGACTCTGTCCCTGTAGCGAAGAATCTCATCCTACCACGAGTAGACCGTGGTGGAATTTGGATCCGCCTGTAATTGAGAAATGAGTTGGGAAAGCCCAGGATGTGAAAACCATTCTCTGCGAGCCTCTTCAATCCATTCTGGAATGGGAAGGGAAATTGCTAACAGTGTACTTCCCTCCTCAAATTGGCAAGATAATGCATCTGCTACACTATTTTTTTGTCCTTTCTTGTAAATGATCTCATAATCAGATCCCAGCATTTTGGCGAGCCATTTATTTTGTTGTGGGGAGGATAGGTGTTGCTCCAAAAAATATTTAAGACTGTGATGGTCTGTGCGGATTTGTAAACGTCACCCCAATAAGTAAGGTCGTCAGGTCTCAACTGCATGTAAAATGGCCATCATTTCCTTCTCATAGGTAGATTGGCCCAGATTCTTCCCACTTAGTTGTTGGCTTGTGAAGGCCAAAGGTCACCCTTCCTGCATTAAGACCGCCCCAATACCCGTACCCGAAGCATCACATTCAATGACAAAATATTTGGTGAAGTCAAGGAGTGCTAAGACTGGAGTGGAACACATGGCATTTTTGAGAGCTGTAAATGCCTGTTGTGCGTCCTCATTCCAGAAGAATGAATTTTTCTTCAGGAGTTGAGTGAGGGGCTTCGCTATGCGACCATAATTGCGGACAAATTTGCGATAATAGCCTGTGAGACCCAAAAATCCTCTCAGGCTCTTCAAGGTCTTAGGTTGAGGCCAATCCTGCATTGCCTGGATCTTTTTGGGGTCCACCTTGACACCTTCACGCCCCACAATGTGGCCCAAATACTCAACTTCTTCCATGCCAAATGAACACTTGGACATCTTAACAAATAATTTATGCTTGCGAAGCAGTTGCAAGAGTAGATCTACATGCTGAAGATGTGCGGCCCAAGTGCAACTAGAATGAGGATGTCATCGAAGAAGACAAGGACAAATTTCCTGAGATATGGTTTGGGAAGGTGGTTCATAAGGCTCTAAAAGGTATATGGGGCATTACAAAGACCGAATAGCATGACTAGGAACTCATAATGGCCTTCATGAGTTCGGAAAGCAGTCTTTGAAATGTCGACTTCCTTCATGTGAATTTGGTGGTAGCCTGAGCGAAGATCCAGCTTAGTGAATAATTGAGCCCCATTGAGTTCATCCAGCAAATCATCAACCACCGGGATGGGAAATTTATCTTTGACTGTCAACTTATTGAGGGCCCTGAAGTCTGGACACATCCGCCACTCCCACTCTTTCTTGAGCACCATGACCACCAGTGATGAATAAGGACTAATGCTGGGACGAATGACACCTGCTTCTAAAAGTTCCTTGATTATTTTTTCTATTTCATTCTTTTGGGTGAACAGATATATGTATGGGCACACATTTGGGGGTTGGGCCCCTGGAACCAAGGTGATGCTATGATCATGTTCCCTTCTCGAGGGTGGAAGCTCATGAGGCTTGTCAAAGACCGGCAAATGGTTATTTAAAATCTATTGCATCTCAGGATGAATCAGCCAAGACTTGGTTTCGACTGCCTGGATGGCATTAAATTGAGCTATAACTCCATGATGGCCCTTTTTTAGCAATTTTTCCATCCTATGCGAGCTGATGATAGAGGGAGCTCCCGCCCGGAGTCCACGGAGGGTATGTGTGGAGTTGTTCTGCTTAAAACTCGTATATAACTCCTGGAAATCCATTGTGATTGGCCCAAGGGTGCGAAGCCATTCAGCACTGAGGACAATGTCGCACCCTCCCATGTGTATGGAAAACTTGTGGGTCTTCAACTGACAATCCCCCATTTGAAGTTTGACATTTTAACAGCGGCCTTCAAATTTCATTGTGCCCCCATCCGCAATTTGGACTTGGAAGTTAGAAACTGCTCATACAAAACAATGCACTGCTTCCGTGACTTTTTGATGGATGAAATTATGTGTACTTCCACTATCAATCAAGACTACTACTCGGTGATGTTTAATAAAACCTCTGATTTTGAGAGTTTGAGGTGAAGAAATCTCGGCCAAAGCATGCAACGAAATAACGGGTTCATCAGGGACATTGTCATTTTGGTTGTCCTCTTCTACCGCCTCATGTTCTTGCAGTGGTGGATCTTCCTCCGATGAGCTGTAATCAATGGCATCAATTTGAAAAAAAATTGGCTCCTTGCATTTATGACCTGGGGAGTATTTTTCATCACAGTAGTAACATAATCCTTGCTTTCTTCTTTCGGCCATTTCTGCAGGTGACACCTTTTGAACCTTAAGTGTTTGAGTCGTGTTGTGAGACTATGGGGGGCGACCCTTAGCTGTGAAATTTTGGCGACTGTACTGGGCTGCTAACGCACGTTCCACGTTATGAGCTACCTTGCAAGCCTCCGTCCATGTGGGAGGGTGGTGCAGTAGGATGTGGGCTTTTATGGCTTCTTTAAGACCGCTGATAAAACATTCCGTGTAGAACACATCTGAGAGACCCCTAGTGCAGAAGGCTAAGGCTTCAAAGGCTGTAACATATTCATCCACTGTGCCAGTCTGTCGAAGCTTAGTAAGACAACCCAGAAAAGAAGATTCTTGGTCAAAGCGGTCTGTAAGAGCTTTTTTGAAGGTGGTCCAAGTCACAAAAGGTCCATTGCAACGTTGATGCCATTCCCACCATTGCCACCTTTCAGTGTCCAAGTACATGCTCCCCACCATAAGCTGAGTCTCATTATCTAAGATGTTATTTAGATTGAAATACTGCTCCATTTGTGCTATCCATGCTACCGGGTGAGAACCATCAAATTTATGCATATCCAACTTGGGAGGTCGCGGACGGGATTGTTGGTGGGGGCCCCAGAGGTGAAGAGAGTGGCTAGACTCACCCTCACTGTGTCCATTGCCAATATACGCCTCCTCGTGGGCTTCCTCCTTGCCCTTCGGGATTATGCTGGTTAATCTGTCAAGCTAAAGTCGGAGGGATTGCAAGGTTTGTTCTAGTTTGTCCATCCTCTCATTGGCCATAGCTTGAGCTCTAGTTTCTACCATGCATCGACCTGATGTTCTTGAAATTTGGGACCGCCCAAAAAAAAAATTTCACTAAGAATTGAATGGTACCGCCGTTCTCAGCTCGCCATCCTGATTTTGATGGGCTAGATCACCAATAAGCACCACGGAAGACCTTTTTTTTTTTCACGGAGTTTTACTCCTTCCTTAGGAATACTGCAGTAACTGAATCCTCAAAATGTCAATGCTGCCAAAAGTCCTGCGAAAATCATGCCCCGATATAGGAACCCCACACAACTACTCAGATTCGGTGGATCGGAGAGATCTAAATGGCGGATCGGATAGCTCTGAGCGGTGGAACAGATTGCTGCTGCAGATCTGATGGATCTAATAGATTGGAATGGCTGGTCAGAACTGCGGGACTGATGTCCGCTGCTGCTGCACCCCTTTGCGCGAGCGGATCTAGAAGAGATGATGCATGATCCCAAGATAGAAAAGGGAACTATGGTCTCAAGGAGTGTCAGGTGCTAAAGATCGTAATATACATAAGGGTCTGACAGTAGTACTCGGCCCAATGTTTCAGGGCTCTATCTAAGGAGGATCAACCATACCCTTAGCCATACAACCGACTACCCTATCGTACGGGCGAGTAATCTCTCCGAGTACTGTTCTTGGTGTACTGTAGCAGCAAGACGGTCGACGGTTTATCTATGGTGAGGTTGCGGAGGAGCTAAGGGGCTTCCGATATACCCATAAGGTACTTGGAAGACAGTCCGTACGCGGTTCTGTCTAATGTGCTACTACTCGAAGGGGTACCCACAGGGGTTACAAGGGAGTCCAACAAGCGTGACCACCTCTTGTATTTCCTGCATGCATGCCTCCCCAAATCCGCAGATTTATGCGCTCAACGATAGATCCCATGGTTTAAATACGCTGGAACATGTCTCTAGCCAAAAAAAAAAATTGCTAAGAAATGGAGATCCCACCGACCCTGGAAAGTGCTATGATACCACTTGTTATGCTCTTAACCTGCATAAAGATACCCAAATATAGAATATGCGAAGAAAGATACCCAGAACATAGAATAGTGAGAGACAATAGCAAATATTTTATTATTCATAAAGCAATGTTCACTGGCCTCTTCGAGGGGGCAACCTCTAATAGAGCAGAGCTCGATACAAAAATAAGACACGATGCTCCTCGCAGGGAGTCTCTATCCTTTATATATGACTCATACATGCAATACCATGGGTTTTATTAATACCATCTATCTAATACCATGGCCTGTTTGCAACTAACTGTGGTCCCGTCATTAATTGCGGGTTAACCACTTACAATTATTAATATGGGCTTTATTGACTCTTTACTATGACTCGATCCCACTACATAAATAAGGGGGTTAGGGTGGGACCCTAACAACTGACCACTCTGTTGGGTTAGGAACATACTCTGATGTTGAAGCTCTACCTGCTATGGACAAGTGCTCCCTCTCTAACATCTGCGCTACTACAACATCTCCATGCATCTCACACCATTGCACACCTATCTGCGCCACCTAGCACTGTACAAAACACTTGTGCCTCTAGCATTGTTGTAGCCTGCTAGTTATGTGTTGTCATAGGATTCCCTACACTATCGCTCTCTCTGCCACTCCATCCACATCTATCTCTACCCAATCAGTCAGTTCCTGCTACACCACATTGGGGCTCCCGTAGCAAGGTCTCATCCAAGAGGTTGGGTACCTCAAGGATCCTGCCCCTCCTCCTTTGGACAATCAATCCACATCACCCCACCTCCTACCTGGAGGTATGGTTGTATGTGATCCCTCAGCCCACCTGGCTCGAAGTTTCCCCCTACTGGAGGTCTCTGCATGAGTAGATGTCTTTACTAGATCTCCTCTCAGCTTCCCTTGTTTTCGCTGCTCCACAACCTCCTGAAGCTTCTGCACCAATCGTGGCTCCTCCACAATCGTCTAAGACTTCTTCTGGCTCTGCATGTTGAGAGGTAATATACGCTCCCTCTCAACCACCAAGTCTCCATCAATTTCCTCGCTGCTCAAGGCTTTGCATGCATCTTGAACCTCAAGAGCATACAAGTTCTTGACCCGTGAACCAATCTGCTTCACCTGTCTAGTGATGATGTGTCTAAGGAAAACCTTTCCCTTACTGAAGACTACATCATAGCCTCTGTCTTCAAGCATCGCGATCGACACCAAGTTTCTCTTCAGTCCTGGTACATACTTGACATCGGTCAAGGTAAGGTGAGCTCCATGCTGTAGAAAATTTGAATAATTTAACACATATTCAATAGAGATTATCCTGATCATGTACTATTGTGGAATAAATACACAATACATAAGCTCCTCTACGTTGATCATCAATATAGCAGCATCAATAACAACAAAACATCAAGAGCAAATTTCACACATTAACACAGTATGTAACCCGGGGAAAGCATCTCGCTAAAAACCCCACACTATCTGTATATTAATGATTGAGACCATGTAACCTTACAAAGTACAATGCTTATCACAAGCAATCCAGTACTAGCTCCACCTGTTACACACAATACAGCTCAGAGCTGATCTTCAAATCTATTATACTGCTTGCCTGCCTCTCCAGCTCAATACCTGCTCAAGAACTGATGAGAATGGTTTACCAAACTCGTATTTCACCTGCAAAGAATCACTCACACTCTGTTGGATGTGATCACAGGCTACAATTCTTGATATTGGCCAATTCATTGGCATACTCAATCCCTTTGATTGTGCAAATCATCATGCACAACTATTGTCACAACTGATAGCAATCTGATCCTCTAACACCTATCCCTGCTGAACTGAACATGCACTGACATGCAACTGAGTTAACTGATGTATTCTATACTTGTATTATGAGTTAATAATTATTTTAACAACTCATCATTAGTCTATTTGCACTTAGACTAACTACAACTACTTTAACCAAGTCAAACTGAACACAACTCCATCAACTCCACCAAACTCAACTGATTGAGTTCTAACTGAAGTCATGCATGCAACAACTCAACTGACTCATAAGAAAAGCATACTTCCTTCTGACAGCTGTATGGGCCACATCTGTAGCTCAAACTGAAGTGCTCCAAGAGAATAAGATCAAGTTTATAGTCCAAATATTATTATGAGACAATAATATTTGACTTTTCTATTTTTGACAGCCAGTCTAAAAATAGACTTTGATCACTCATACTGTGATCACTCACACTGTGGTCACCCACACTGTGGTCACCCACACTGTGATCACTCATACTGTGATCATCCCTGCTGGGATCAAAAATAGAACTTGTGCCATAATTTGCCTGTGGTTCCACTTAGTGAAGGCGACTCTTTTCACTAAGCTCCATCATCTTTGAATTCATAGAACTTTGAATATGTCTCGCTCTTCTTCTGCATGAAGAAGATCCAGCACTTACAAGAGAAATCATCAACAAAAATCACATAATACCTGTGTTTTTTTGTCGAAGCAGCTGAGAAAGGTCCACACACGTCTATGTGAATTCTCTCAAGGATCTTTGTGGTGCGACTATCCTTCTCGTGAAAGGTGGCTTTCACAAACTTCCCCAAAGTACACCCCTTGCACTGATCTGACTACGCAAGTGTTCCTTTAGGAAGCCCTGTAGTGATCTGCTGCAGTATCTTCAAGGCTCCATGGTGAAGGTGACCCAATCTCCTATGCCACAACTCGCCATCATCCCGGCTCACCAATCCTTCTACCTTGCCTGCCATTGTTGTGCATCCATCTACATGCAACTGATAAAGGTTCCTCACTCGAACCCCTATCTTCCAGGTCTCACCAGTTGTCTTGTTGCGCATGAAAGCCTTTCCCTCACTGAAAACAACATCATACCCCTTGTCTTCTAACATCGCCACTGAGATAAGATTCTTCTTCAATCCTGGAACATGCATGACTTCCTTCAATACGAAGGGTTTACCAGACTCCCTCTCAAAGGAAATGGTACCGATACCGGTCGCATTGTATCTACCATCATCGCCCATCTCGATGTGCACTCCAAGATCTTTGTCCTCCAGATCAAAGAACAAATCTCTATCTCCCGTCATGTGAAAATATGCACCACTATCCAAGAACCACACTGATCCCATCACACTTGAAACCAAGCATGCGATCAATGAAAAATCAAGCTCAAACTGTGAGGCTAGAGCCTCTCCTGCTGAAGATCCAACAACCTGCTTGTTCTTCTTCTTCTACGGACAATTAGTGGCATAGTGTCTGTGCTGGTGACAGTGAAAACACTTCACCTTGGACATATCCTGCTTCTTGCCTTTCGCACCAGACTGAGAAGCTTTCTTTCTCTTCCCTTTCTTTGCTTTGGCAGCCAAAGCACAATTCTCTTCATTAGCTCCCTTTGACGAAGATCTGTCCCTGGTACTCCGCCTGATCTCCTCCTGCACAAGATTTGACCATAGTCTTTCCCATCCTGGCAATTTCTCCCGACCATTGACAGAGTCCTGATAGGAATGCCAACTCTTCGGAAGACCAAGGAGAGCCAAGTTCACCAAGTCCTCATCATCGACAGTAACCCCCACACTTCCCAGCTCATCTCGACACTGAGTGAACTTCGTGAGATACTTAGGTATACTGTCACCCTTCTCGCATTTGATGTTTCTGAGTTTATCTTTGAGCGCCAGCTTCCTCTGATCGCTCTTGCTTTGGAATAATTCTGTTAATGATTTCCACATCAAATATGGAGTAGCCTTTCCATGGAGGCTGGACACAATGTGATCCTTCACGCCCTCCAACAGAATCCTTCAACATTTTGCGATCTTCTTTTTCCAAGCATTAGCTTGAGTAGCATCAGTAGGCTTTGGGACATCCATCTCTATGAACTCCTTCAGCTCGTTCTCATCCAATACTACCTCCATCCTATCCTTCCATGCAATATAGTTTGAGCTGCCCTCAAGAGCATACTCCAATCGCAATCCGTTGAAAGACATTGTTGCGTTGTCACCAAGAAAACACTGCTGCAAATTCGAATTCCACCAGCAACCAACTCAACCTCCTCGGATCTAAGATTCGTGAGAACACAATATTTCTCGTACAGAGATTGACTATATGCGCATTCATCGGATATCTCACCTTCCAAAGGAAGGATGAATCCAGAGGCTACCTGGACCGATTACAGACTCTGCCTGAAGAAATAGAATGTAAACACTTCCTGAATAGTAGATCCGATGATCAACAGCTCTGATACCATATAGAAATTTTGAATAATTTAACACATATTCAACAGAGATTATCCTGATCATGTACTATTGCGGAATACATACACAATACATAATCTCCTCTACGTTGATCATCAATATAGCAGCATCAATAACAATAAAACATCAAGAGCATTCACACATTAACACAGTATGTAACCCGGGGAAAGCATCTCGTTAAAAACCCCACACTATCTGTATATTAATGATTGGGACCATGTAACATTACAAAATACAATTCTTACCACAAGAAATCCAGTACCACCTCCACCTGTTACACACAATACAGCTCAGATCTGATCTCCAAATATATTCCATTGCTTGCCTGCCTCTCCAGCTCAATACCTGCTCAAGAAATGATGAGAATGGTTTACCAAACTCGTATTTCACCTGCAAAGAATCACTCACACTCTGTTGGACGTGAGAATAGGCTACAATTCTTGATATTGGCCAATTCATTGGCATACTCAATCCCTCTGATTGTGCAAATCATCATGCACAACTATAGTCACAACTGATAGCAATCTAATCCTCTAACACCTGTCCCTACTGAAATGAACATGCACTGACATGGAACTGAGTGAACTGATGTATTCTATAGTTGTATTATGAGTTAATAATTAGTTTAACAACTCATCATTAGTCTATTTTCAGTTAGACTAACTACAACTAGTTTAACCAAGTCAAACTGAACACAACTCCATCAACTCCACAATCAACTCCACCAAACTCAACTGATTGAGTTCTAACTGAAATCATGCATGCAACAACTCAACTGACTCATAAGAAAAGCGTACTTCCTTCTGACAGTTGCATGGGCCACATCTGTAGCTCAAACTAAAGTGCTCCAAGAGAATAAGATCAAGTTTATAGTCCAAATATTATTATGAGACAATAATATTTGACTTTTCTATTTTTGACAGCCAGTCTAAAAATAGACTTTGATCACTCATATTGTGATCACTCACACTGTGGTCACCCACACTATGGTCACCCACATTGTGGTCACCCACATTGTGGTCACCCACACTGTGATCACTCATACTGTGATCATCCCTGTTGGGATCAAAAATAGAACTTGCGCCATAATTTGCCTGTGGGACCACTTAGTGAAGGCGACTCTTTTCACTAAGCTCCATCATCTCAACACATGCTCCCTCTGAAAAATAACCATGCCTACACCTGAGACACTATACTTCTCATCATTACCCATCGCTATGAGTAGTTGGAGATCTTTCTCCTCCAAAGTACTGAACAAACTCTTTTCACTGGTCATGTGGAAAGAAGCTCCACTGTCAAGAAACCAACCACTTCCCACCATGGATGAAACCATGCATGAAAAGAGTGTGAAATCCAACTCAAATTGTCAAGAAAGTGCCTCACCTTTAGATCCTTCCCCGGATCCCTTCTTGGACTTATTCTTTGGGAAATTAGTAGCATAATGGCCCAAGTCATGACAACGAAAGCATCTCACCTTCGACTTGTCAACCTTCTTCCCATCATTGGAAGAACTGGATTCGGAAAGAGAACCCTTCTCCTTCCCCTTCTTCACCTTACTCACTAAGGCACAGTTCTCCTCATCATGCATGGATGAAGAACTGTCTCTGGTGCTCCATCTGATCTCCTCCTGCACAAGATCCAACCAAAGTCTCTCCCATCCTGGTAATTTCTCCCGACCATTGACAGAGTCTTGATAGGAATGCCAACTCTTTGGAAGACCAAGGAGAGCCAAGCTCACCAAGTCCTCATCATCAACAGTCACCCCCACACTTCCCAGTTCATCCCTGCACTGGGTGAACTTCGTGAGATACTGGGGCATACTGTCTCCATTCTCACACTTAATGTTTCTGAGTTTTATCCTCGAGCACCATTCCACCAGCTCAAAACTCAACCGCTTCTGATCTAAAATTCGTGAGAACAAAGTATTTCTTGTACAGAGATCAACTGTATGGGCATTCATTGGATATATCACCCTCCAAAAGAAGGATGAATCCAGAAGCTACCTGGACCGATTACAAACTCTGCCTGAAGAAATAAAATGTAAACACTTTGTGAATAGTAGATCTGATGATCAATAGCTCTGATACCATGTAGAAATTTTGAATAATAAACACCTATTCACAGATATTATCCCGATTATACACTATTGCGGAATACATGCACAATACATAATTTCCTCTATGTTGATCATCAATTTAGCAGCATTAAAACAATGAAACATCAATCACATGCACACATTAACACAGTATATAACCCGGGGAAAGCTTATAGCTGAAAACCCCACACTATCTGTATATTAATGATTGAGAACATGTAACAATACATAGTACAATACTCCTCACAAGTACTCAGTATTATCTCCACCTGTTACACACAAAACTAGCTCAGATCCGAACAAGTCACAGGTTCAAATCTTCTCCGCTGCTTTGCGTGCCTCTATTGCACAATACCAAGTGAAAATCACGTGAGCACGGGCTATTTCACTGGGCATATACTCCGCAATCCTCATGGGCATACTCAATCCATTGATTGTGCAAGATCTCATGCACAACTATAGTCACAACTGGTAGCAATCTCAACCTCTAACACCTGTCTCCACTGAAATGTACATGCATTGAGTTAACTGATGTATTCTTCAGTTGCATTGTGAGTTAATAATTAGTGAATTAATTTAATCAATTAATTCACATCACTTATCACTAGTCTATTTTCAGTTAGACTAATTACAACTAGTTTAACCAAGTCAAACTAAACACAACTCCATCAACTCCACCAAACTCAACCACATGAGTTCTAACTGAAGTCCTGCATGTAATAACTCAACTGACCCACAAGAAAAGCGTATTTCATTCTAACAGCTGCATGTGCCACATCTGTAGCTCAAACTGAAGTGCTCAAAGAGGATAAGATAATGTTTATAGTCTAAATATTATTATGAGACAATAATATTTGACTTTTCTATTTTTAGCCTGGCAGTCTAAAAATAGACTCTGATCACTCCGCTGTGAACCAGAAATAGAAGTTCATCTATTTTTCCCAACATGACCAATCATCCATAAACAGCATCATGCAACTCATAGACCATGATCCATATGTCTAAAAATAGACTTTGCGCCAAAAATAGCCTGCGGGTCCACTTAGTGAAGGCGACTCCTTTCCACTAAGCTCCATCATCTTGTTGCATTTTCAACAATGGAGACCTAAGGAATCCTAGTCAATAATAAATATTTTCCCATCCAATTTAGATTTTATTTGGTTGGTCATTTGGCGAATTATAACTCCCTATAGAAAATTTGATGTTTCATGTAGTAGTACTACAGGAAACCCTGTATTAGCCTTCCAACATGCATATACTTGCCCAGATTCACTCAATAAGCTTGGTTATTGTCCCTTAGTGTTGAATAAAGACCCCTTAGGCTCTAAATAAATGATTAGGTAAGACTAAAGGCCACTTAGGACTTGCCTTTTTACCTATGCAAAACATTTCAACGATTTGGGTTAATGGACAAATTTATGAATTGGATAATACAATGATGATTTTCTTGATTGCCACATCCAATGAACTTTGTTAATGGATCTAAAATATTTGAAATGTAATGGCTTACATTTAGTTCATGATCGTTACTTTATGCAATTAGAATAGGTTTCTCTCCTTATACTTTCTTTCTTACAATTGGTTAAGGTTTCCATTTCGAGCATTTTATTTTCTGCAATTAGTTTAGGATTTGATTTTATTACAGGCACTCCATTACATCATGACAACAAAATAAGGATGCATTGTATGTTGCACATATATTTTTGATAGCTCTTAATTCTGTACAAACCCAAGGTTGATAATTAAATTTGGTAGCCTTGGGAGTTACAACATTCTTGTTGCGATACCAAGGCTCATCTCTGACTCTGGCCAATAATTAGTCAATTTCAAGACCTCCATGCTCTTATTTCCTTGTTTTTTTCCCTTGTGAAATTGCCCCTATTTTTTTAGGAATTTCACACTCTAGAATTGCACAATTTCCTTAGGTCTTCCTCTGACTGCATGCACCACCTATACACATTGGAATATGCTACAAATGATAGTGCATTGCCTTGGAATCTCCATCTCAACCGGGTATCTCAAATTCTCTGAATGCAACAATTATTTTGGGATGATTAATCAGTTAATTGGTTGATCACTGAGTGTGGTTGAATTTCCACTTCCACAACTTAACCTCCACTAGTTCTTTTGATAGTTAGAACTAGTTAAACTGACAATAACTCAAATTATTTGAAATAGATTACTACAAATTAACAATCAAACATACTTAATTGAACTCAAGCTTCCCAAACTTGAATTCACTGAGTTAAATGAGTGACAAGTGCATGTCACCTCAATTAACTACCTCCATGTATTCTGCTGATATATAAATTCAAATTTTAATCTAGTTTGACCAAGGGAAGGTCAAAACTAGATTTTCTTGCTGCATTTTCAACATTCCAAATGAAGTACTCTTATGTCGATGGGAAATAGGTGTATTCCACACCATCATAGGCCTAGACAGTCACATATCTATATGTCCTAAAAAAAATCCCAGACAATCCCATACCTTCTCATCCTTACACATTACACAACACATACACATATAAATGTGGCACAATACAATGTACACATTGGCATGATGCCATGTACACATAGCACAATACCACATACATATGACACAATATAGCATATACACATTTACACATGTAAAACACATGCACATATACACATGACTCAACACATTACACATTATCACACAAAGTCCAGAGACCACACCGTCTCTATTCATGTGAACCAAACCATACTGCCTCTTTTGTTTTTCCATGTTCACAATTTCAGAGTCATGTTCAATAGGAATTCCTTTTTTTCAATGAATTTCTTTTTTCATGCCATCCATAAGAAATCATATTTCCATTTAGATGACCCATGACAACCCTATCCGACATAATGGAATTTTCGTTCGTACATACATACATATATATTCATGTATGATATATATATATATATATATATATATATATATATATATATATATATATGTAATACATAAGTACATGTGAAACTAAAGTTAGGGTTAAGAGAACTCCCTTTGAACATTTTATTTCTCGTCATTTCCATGAACTCGACCAAACCACCTAGTTATCATATTACATTTCACTTAGTTATGGTCATAACATATATTAACTTATGTCAAATAAATCCAAGGTCTAACCGCGTAAGTATAACCAAGCATGATCTAGATAATGGAAATTTTTTCTAGAATTTATCCTTTACCTTTTTCTTATTTTCATATGCTTATTATCATGTGCTACCAATTTTCCCAATAGAGTTTAGTATGCATTTCATGTAGTACCCCTTTCTCAGGAACCTGTGGCTTCCCTACTAGCTTAGCCTACTTGTTCCAAATCCCAAACCATGTAAATCAAAGGACAATTATAAAAATGATAGGAAATGTAAGAAACAAACTAAACAATGACATCACAAAAAGAAATAAAATCCATTATCACTATCATGAAGAAAAACTGCATAGAATACGGCATGCTTGTGCATATTAAAAAATCAAGCCCATACATATTCAACAATAAATTGATATCCAGTCACAACTTAAAGTTCAAGGGCATAGCATATCAACATCAAATAAAGTAGTCCAAAAAATGACTCAATGTCCTGAGTCTAGCATTTATGGCACTCTCAGCCACCATAAATGCATATTCATGTATAACAAAATTAGTTTCCTTTATTTTTCAACTTGTGGTGACAACCTCATTTTAAGTGTTCCTCCCCACAAGACGAACACGAGATGTGTTTCCTTTACCTTTCAATCTCACAGGACCTTTTCCTGTCATCATCACTTACCTTTTCTAAGGGTTGAGTATGATATGTCGATTCATGCAAGTGTTCTTGTAGTTCATAGTTCTATTCTATTAATTCTTATTGTTTCCTAGCAAGCTTCTTTATCTTTTACTTGCAAATCTTGATCTCAACTTCTAAATCCCTAAGCTAAACCTTCAGGTATTCTACTCTTCCATAAGAGCTTCCCCTCTTTGATTCATGCCATGTAACACTGGACATGCTTTCCCTATCTCGGCCACTGAGTCTCCCCATGTGTTTCCATACACACTCAACTATTAGTTCATTAATGAAAGTAAAAATACATAAACCAATGGTCATCTTACCAAGTGAACTCAAGATGTTACCCTATAGTTATATGTACATCCATACGATTTTTATTAGTTATATATCACAAACCAAATTAATATGTACATAATTTTTCTTTCAAATTCATGAGCACATATGAAAATTAGTTATAGTTATCATCCAGCAATTCAAATGTTAGAATTCAATCTGTGATCCATAGTAACAAAGTAATCATAATCAACCTCTTTAGCAAGACCACCATTATCAATTAGATCAGTTGTTTATTCACTTTAGAAAGATTAATCTCTCTTATTAAGGCTAGTAATCATGGTCCCCGTAGTCTAATAGGGTCAGTTAAAGAACCACATGTCACATTTGTTATCACCAAACAATTGATCATCTAGCCCAATTTACTAGATGGATCAAAGTACACCATGTAAAGCCAATTTTACCATAGTAAAATTGCTTTCACTATGAGAAATTACTTAATAAACCATCTTTTTTAAGTAATTTATAGTTAAACCCATGAAGAATAATTAAATAAATCACTATTTATTTGATTTTTTTCTAGGAAGAATTAATTATTATCCCTTGTCAAGTTTGACCCAATCATGAAAAATAAATAGATAAATTGTTATTTTTCTCTAAGAATAATTAATTAATCACTAATTAATTATTATTGTTTGTCAAATTTGACTAAATCCCTTAGGAATAATTAAATAAATCATTATTTATTTATTATTCCTTAACCAATTCCTTGAGATGATAAATATATCATTTACCTATTTATTATTTCTAAAAATAGTTTAAATACTTTTTCCCGCCTATTCATCTAGTAAATTAGGCTAGATGATCATTTTTTTGGTGATAACAACATTAGCATGCATCACATTCTTAAATTTTCACATTCATAAAGATAAAATGCATTGCAAGACATGCAAGCATTCTCAAGTTAGCACAAAAAAAATCCATCATAATAATTAGTATTCAATTTCACCTCAATTAATTAGTATACAATCCATGATCATAATGTTATACCCAATACTGACCCACAAGTATTTAATAAGGAAGATGGAGCATTCAAACCTGGCATGGGTTGATCGAGAAAGGCCCTTTGTGACACGGAACCAAGTTCGACATTGACAGAAGTAAACAAGGACTTGGTAGCTTGGGAGGATTTGATTATCCAGTATGGTGCCCTCATACAGGGGGAAGACAAAGTACCACCCAGGGGTCGTCTGCTTCAATAATACAGCATGAAACTAATAGTGCCCACTCCCAGCTTTGAAGGATGAATTGTTCAATTAGTAAAGGTGAAAGTAATGGGAGTCAGCTGAGTAACACAAGAGGCCATATCATGAGCAAAATTCAACCTGAAGAAAATGTGATCACAAGGATGGGTATGCAGATATTTTATTAACGTGTTCATCTGATTTTTGACTGATTTTTTATCCTGTAATGTGTCTCCCATTAATGAGGCAATTAATATTTTGTAATTTTTTTGGGCCACAAAGCCATCCCTGGCTAAGACAGCTAGTTGACCTGACAATTGAGACTCGGCCGAAGATATTTTGTTGTAATGAATGTTCAACGCTCCCCCTCTCCAGATAAATAGGGGAAAGAAACACTTTACAATGGTTCATAAATCCTAAAGAAAACGCTACATGTTATTTTCAAATTGTATGACTTTATAATACAAATCTTTCATAATATCAAGGAAATAGTGGTGATTCCCCCTTTGAGTATTACAGTATGTTATCCCTCTGTTTAAAACCCATTATGTTCATGTTTCTTCTCTGAATTCATGCAATCATAGCTACTAGAAATATTTCATACTTCCTCACAGATTCATTTGTATTGACTTATTAATGCATGTGCCTGTATGGATTATTGAGATTATATCTTTAAAATTGTGCAACATGAATCCTAGAATTCACTCTTTCTTTTGTCCATTATATCTACCTATAAATTAGATAAGTGTAGAAATTCTTGATGCATCAAGCTCTATGTGATAAGTGTAGAATTCTTGATGCTTTAAGCTCTATGTGATGAGTTACTCCTTCTCCTTATCCTCTCTCATTACTCTGCAAAATCTTATTAAATTGTAAGTCCTTGAACTACTCGGCCTCCACTATTTTATGCATATATTTATGTGATTTGTACATGTGAAGAAGTACCAGAAATTCATGGCTTACTCCTTTAGATGAATGAACCAACCCATTCCAATTAAATATATACATATATAAAATATATGTGATGTCTCCAATTTCTTGAGAATCACACGAGGCACACAGAACCTAGATGTGCCTAGGCACTGGTCTTTTAAGCAATCTGAGGTTGTCTCTAGGAGTGACAACATCTTCTAGCGTCATTGTCGGGGAACATATTGAAGGATTTTCCCCTTGGGATACGACAAGTTGAGCACTCTTTGTGTAGGTGAGAAAAGACGTTCTGATTGCATCCACATCACCTTGGTGACTCCACAAACCCCATTATCATTCATCATCCTGGCTTTTAAAAAGCCTCACACTCACTTAGATACCTCTCAGCAGAAATCCCCATTTGTATCTAACCCAGAGAAATTAATTTCCAGGAAATTTTGGTACAATAAAACTCCTACTATCTATGATACCATCCCATCAGTCTTTGAAGCCTCCTCATCCATCTCTCAGCTCGGTGTTACTCACTACTCAGGAATTACTCCTAGAACCCATACATACCCTTGTTTTAGTCTAGCCACTCCTACCATTGTGTTTTTGGCCCAAGTTCCTCAGGAAAATCTCAATCCCCCTCCACTAATTCATATGGTTGTTCCGGGTTTCTTTTTTGAATAAATATTCCCATCTTGATTTACCTCAACCCCTAAGTTTTATGCCCTAGGACTACCTAAAGCTTCTGCCTAGGTTCAATGGGGAGGATGAAAACATTGCACAAAGACACATTGAAAAATTTTGTTCTTTTTCTAAGAATTTAATGGTAGAACAGTTGGATGTGGTCCTAAGAATTTTTGTACAATCCCTTGATGGAGAAGCCAGAAAATGGTTTAAAGCCCTACCCAATACCTCCATCAATACCTGGGAGGAACTAGAAAACTCTTTAACACAAAAATAGGGTGAAAAGAGAAATCATGAGTACTTCGTCACAGAGTTTAACGCTATAAGGAAGAAGCCAAAAGAGGATATCTCATAATTTATAAAAAGGTTCAATAAGCAGTATAATAACCTCCCAAGTGAGATAAATCCTCCTCCAGATGCTACTCGAGTAGCTTTTTTTCGAGCCTTTCAATCTGATTTCGGTTTTACTCTAAGGGAGAGGAAGTCTCTTACTTTAGATCAACTCCAAATCGATGCGCTTGAGGTGGAAGAAAATTTCACCTCAGGCAAGAAGTCAAGAGGAAAGAAATAACCTACTAAGAATAAAAGAGGAAAAGAAGAGGTGTCCTCCTCTAGTCAAACTAAGGATTCACCAAACCTGAAGTGGGATGAATTGGATAAACTTATAAGAAGTTTATCACATAAGGTTGGAAAGCTTGAACTTGAGAAAAAGAGTCTCTCCAAACAAAATGCTCAAGGCAACAACCAGGGTTATAACCCACAGTATAGAAGGCCTCCATTGCAGATACTTCCAAGGGAAAGAAAGGAACAACTCAATTAGATCCCTCATTCTCTATATTTAGAATATGATCCTGATGAATAATCATCAAACGCACATGAGATGCAGGGAAACTTGTATTCTGCTTTCTCTTAATAAGAACGTGAAAATATGGCTCACCAGGAGACAGTCATGATAGAGAAGCAACAACGAATGAGGAGGATATAGATTATTAGTGTAAACAGTTTTCGGATTTCATGCAGGCACAGCAACACCAAAGGTATGGTCTAATATCTTCAAGAAATAGGTTAAGGGAACTAGAACAACAAGAGGGAATTTCTCCCTAAGATATTCTCGTAATACCGGATAAAGGGAAAGGTAAGTTGAATCCTAACTCTTCCAAGATAAAGGTCCCCTCAAATAAGGAAAGCAATAGTTCCAAGGGACACACAACAAAGGAGGCACATGTTCTGGAAAAAAATGCCAAAGGTAAGGAAGGAGAAGTAGAGCCAGGAAGTAGAGAAAAATTCCAACCTACATTCAACCTTCAAAAGGAACTTGAAAAGGTAAAGATTCATGTCCCTCTTATTGAGCTTCTAAAGAAGCCTACTTATGAAGCTCAATTATCTCAATTCATGCTTCTTTCCACCTCTTCAACCACCCATGATTGTTTAAACCTTCAAGAAGAGAGGCCAATGGTTGTTTTTGGGCTGCATGTGGAAGAACTTGATCCTTCTATTGCACCCTTCTATGTGACCATGGTAATCCATGACCTTTTATTGCATAATTGCATGTTGGACTCCAGAGCCTCACACAATCGCATGCCATTAGCAGTGATGGAACAACTTTGTTTGCAAATCACCAGACCCTACAAGGACCTATACTCCTTTGACTCTAAGAGGGTCAAATGTTTAGGAATGATAAAAGATCTGGTGGTAAACCTGGCTCAGACCCATGTGAATAGCATGGTAATGGACATAGTGGTGGCAGATATTCCCCCTCGGTTCAGTAGGTTTATCAAGATATTGGGGTTCCAAGGTAGGGAGCTCTATCAAGTTAGATCTAACTTATGCCACTATTCCCATGTTTAGAGGCGAACAAAGGAGGTTGTATAAATAGTCCAGGTTTGTAAAAACTGTGATCCCAACTAAAGGCTCAAAAAACTCTCTAGTGCATGGAAAATAAAGTTATCTCTCCTGCATATTCCTAGAAGAAGATGATACCATCTTAGAAGAAACATCAGTACACCTAACAAGGAAGTTAGAACACCATCATGCAAATAAAAACAAAGTATGGAAATTATACTTTGATGGAGCAAATTCCAAAGAGGGAAATGGAGCAGGAGTATTGTTGGTATATCCTAAGGGTAGCCTGATACCCCTCTCATTCAAGCTGGAGTTTGAGGCGACCAATGACGTCGTGGATTATGAAGCATTTCTCCTTGGGTTACAAATGGAAAAGAATATGAATATTGAATTCCTAACGGTCTATGGAGACTCTGAGCTAGTCGTAAGGCAAATCAAAAATCAGTGCCACACCAAACACCCCAGACGAAGGACTTACAAGAATGAACTGTGGGATTTAATTGATAACTTCTTCCTGGCCTTTAATATCAAATTTCTACCCAGAGAAGGAAATAGAATTGCTGACTCCCTTGCTGCAGTGGTAAGCAATTTCAGGCCCCCTCAAAATCCACTCCTCAGGTATGAGGTAGAATTCAGATACAAACCCTCTATACCTGATAATGTCAAGCATTGGCAGGTATTTGAGGACGACGAGTAGGTGAAACGATTCATAGAAGTCGTTGGGGAGTTTGCTAACTCCACCATCGATCAAGAAGAAGAAGTAGTAGATCAAGAAACCACTTCATGGGAAGACATAGTGGTTGGGCGCAAAATTCTGCAACTGAAAGGGAATACCATCCCTCGCAGACTAGTCCCACTGGAAAGGATTTTTAATAAGGATGACGTAACCTCCAAACCCATGGCTCCAGAGATAGACGATCAAGTAGAAGAATGCAATATCGGCTCAGACGAGGAACCCCAAATGATCAGGCTATCAAAAGGAATCCCCTTGCAATACAAACAAAGGTATTTAAATCTATTCAACCTACGAGGATGTTTTTGCTTGTTCTTAGGAATAATTTAAAGCAGTTGATACTAACATCATACAACATAAGATTCCTTTAAAGGGTGGAATAAAACAATGAAAGTAGAAACTCAAGCAGATAAATCCATCTTTACTCCCCTCCATTGAAAAAGAAGTGAGGAAGTTGCTACAGGCAAAGATCATAGTACCTTTAAGGTACTCTGAGTGGGTGGCCAACTTAGTCCTTGTCTGGAAAAAGAATGGAGAAATAAGGCTATGTGTATATTTTTGGAATCTGAATAGGGCATCATTGAAAGACAACTATCTGCTGCCTAATATGGATTATATATTGTAGAAGGTGATCGGCTCAGTTAGAATGTCCATGATGGATGGGTTCTCTGGTTACAACCAAGTGGCATTCCACCCTGATGATCAGAAGAAGACTGCTTTCACCACCCCATGGGGAACATTCATGTATGCTCACATGCCTTTCAGTCTTATTAATGTAGGGGCCACATTTTAGAGAGCTATGGACATAGCTTTCGTAGGGGAGCAAGACAAAATCGTGGTGGTTTATTTAGATGATATTACAGTCTTTTCTAAGACTAATGAAGATCACATCCTCCACTTGAAGCTCACCTTTGACAAGTGCAGGAGGTATGGTCTTTCTTTGAATCCTAATAAATCTTAGTTCACCCTGAGTGAAGGGAAGCTACTAGGACACATAGTAGCATAGGAAGGTGTGAAGATCGATCCTAAGCGAGTCTAGCCATTAGTCATATTCCTCTACCTAGGAATAAGAAAGAGGTCCAAGCCTTTTTAGGGAGAATAAATTTCTTGAGAAGATTCATACCCAACTATGTAGAAATAATCAAGGGTATTACGGACATGCTTAAGAAAGAAAATGATGTCAATTGGAGCACTGCCCCCCGAGATTCTTTCATTAGAATTAAAGAAGCTTTGGTTGAAGCCCCGATATTAGTCAGCCCCAACTATTTAGTGCCTTTCTATATCTTCTCTTTTTCTTCTCTACATACTATTGCCATAGTCCAACTACAAAAGAATAAACATGGTTATGAACAACCCATTGCCTTCTTCAACCAAGTCCTTAGGAATGTTGCGCTGAAATATGACATCTTGGAGAAACAAGCCTATGCATTAGTCAAGGCTTTGAAGGCATTTTATATGTATGTGCTACAATCAGAAATCACAATATTTGTCCCAACGACAACAGTCAAGGACATCCTGGTGCAAGGAGACAACAAAGGAAAAAGGGTTAGGTGGATAGCAAAGATACAAGAATATGAGCTAGACATAAAGCCTACTAAGCTCATAAAAGGCTAGGGGTTTGCCAAGGTTTTATCCTAAATTAATTGCCAAGATTTAGGGATAAATTTGATAACAGAGGAAGGCAGACTAGAGGAGCATCATAACGGGATTAAACATCCGAGCAGAAGATCTATGCTAAATATGAGGGATCACCCTAGTATAAGAAAATTGTTCATTATCTCTTATTCCTAAGCTATCCGGTGGGGCTGGATAAATCCAAATATCGAACTTTGAGATTGCAAGCGCAAAAATATATCATATCCAATGGTCTACTCTACTGGAAGGAACTAGTGGGATTATTTTTGTTATATCTAGTAGAGGGCGAAACCCATAAAGTGGTTGAGGATTTTCACGGAGGACTTTGTGGAGGTCACTATAGCTGGAAGACCACAGCACATAAAATTCTCAACATATGATTCTACTTGCCTAAACTATTTTGAAATGTTCATTCTTAAGTCAGGTCATGCCAGAAGTGCCAAGTGTTTGCTGAGAGGAAAAATATTTCTCCTCTCCCCCTGATTCTAGTACATGTGGAAGAACCTTCCAGATAGTGGGGACTAGATTTCTTAGGAGAAATAAACTCACTATCCATTAGCCAACACAAGTGGATATTGACGGCCATAGATTATTTCACCAAGTGGGTAGAGGCCATCCCATCCATACATGCTACAGACTCAGTAGTAATCAAATTTATGCACACAAACACAAGATTAGAACATCATTGAATGTCGATATCATGAAAATCATCAAAAATTGGGATTTTAGTGTTAAAGCACCAGGAAGGGCCGACGCTGATTTACAAAGGAAATCAGTTGCAAAACCAGAGGTAGGTAAGCCTTTTCTCTCTCCTCTAGGGGGGCCATGTGGCAGAATATGATTGGTCCCAATGAATACACATGGAAGCTGACGTTAGCATGACATGGCAGTACGAAAGACACATGGCACACAGATTTGGCATTTTCAGGGGTCCTGTTGGGGCATACTAGGGTGACACATGTCACCACTCAGGAAGTACCACATGGTACTGATGATTTCATCAATCTCGCGATCCCTCCTCCCCTGAAGTCCATTCCGACTTGTGATTGCAACCTGCGGGAACTCTTCCGGATGCGGTATTTTATACAGTATATTTAAACGGATGTCAGGTCCGTCCCTTTTCAAAGGTCGCATATCAAATAAACACCCCCCATCTCTGGACAGCCTAGATTGACTCTTCCAGATCGACAGCTCCCAGGCCTTTTCACCCCCCCTGCCATGTTTCCATTTATTGACGGGGGGGGGGTCAAAAAAAGAAGTTTCCCCCATTAAGCCTCGCTGCTATGTGTCCCTCTCATATCATTTCGCACCCCCCTTCACTTACCGCTTACTGCTCATGCCCACCTCCGAAAACCACTCATCCTCACGCTCTCTCCCACATTGCAATTGCGATATCCTGGGTGGGCCCGATCCTGCAAATCGACAGTCGCAAGGGTCAAGGGGAGATATCAAAGGCAAGCATTATAAACCACCAGTGTGCGGGATTCTATGTAACAAAGGAAAAAGACCCCCGAAGGCAAGTCCAATGGCCCTGACACCCGAGGAATCATCACTTGGTCATAGCCCCCAGTCACATGAAGTAAAAGGGGCTAAGGTGGATCCGAAGGCCCCGTCCAGTAAAGTCTTTTCAATGAGAAATCTAGATATGAGAAATTCGCGACCAAGTAGTACATAAATTTAAAGGTGCGGTGGGTCGGCAAATGTGGCATTTAATAAGGAAGATGGAGCATTCAAACCTAGCATGGGCTGATCCAGAAAGGCCCTCTATGACACGGAACCAGGGTCGATGCTGACAAAAGTAAACAAGGACTTGGTAGCTCGGGAGGACTTGATTATCTAGCATGGTCCCCCCATACAAGGGGAAGACGAAGTACCTCCCAGGCGTCCTCTGCTTCAGTACTGCGGCATGAAACTGATAGTTCCCACTCCCAGGTTTGAAGGATGAATGGTTCAAGCAATAAATTCGGAAGCAACGGGAGTTGGTTGAGTAACACAGGAGGCCATACCGTGAGAAAAATTCAACCTAAAGCAGAAGCAATCACAAGGATGGGCACGGAGATATTTTATTGATGTGTTCATCTGATTGTTGATTGATTTTTTATCATGTAATGTGTCACCCTTTAATGAGACAATTAATATCTTGTAATGTTTTTGGGTCACAGATCTATCCCTAGCCGAGACAGCTAGTTGACCTAACAGTTGAGACTCGGTCGAAGATATTTTGTTGTAATGAATGTTCAATGCTTCCCCTCTCTAGATAAATAGGGGAAAGAAACACTTTACAAAGGTTCGTAAATCCTAAAGAAAACACTACATGTTATTTTCAGACTGTGTGACTTTATAATATAGATCTTTCAGAATATCAAGGAAATGGTGGTGATTCCCCCTTCGAGTATTACAATATGTTATCCCTCTGTTTAAAACCAATTATGTTCATGTTTCTTATCTGAATTCATGCAATCATAGCTACTAGAAACATTTCATACTTCCTCACAGATTCATTTGTATTGACTTATTAATGCATGTGCATGTATGGATTATTGAGATTATATCTTTAAAATTGCACTACATGAATCCTAGCATTCACTCTCTCTTTTTTCCATTATATCTACCTGTAACTCAGATAAGTGTAGAAATTCTTGATGCATCAAGCTCTATGTGATAAGTGTAGAATTATTTATGCTTTAAGACCTATGTGATGAGTTACTCTTTCTTCTTGTCCTCTCTCATTACTCTGCAAAATCTTATTAAACTATAAGTCCTTGAACTACTCAGCCTCCATTGTTTTATGCATATATTTCTGCAATTTGTACATGTGAAGAAGTACCATAAATTCATGGCTTACTCCTTTAGATGAATGAACCAACCCATTCCATTTAAATATATACATATATAAAATATATGTGATGTCTCCAATTTCTTGAGAATCATACGAGACACACAGAATCTAGATGTGCCCAGGCACTGGTCTTGTAAGCAATCTAAGGCTGCATCTAGGAGTGACAACACTTCCAATGCCTAAAATTAACATATGCAATGGTACAGTTAATAAATTTCCATCATACCAAAAGAATTTTTGTGGTCCATATTCAATTCCACAATGAATATTATAATTATGCATATTCATAACCAGCTATAATACCCAAGACCTATAGTTCTACTCCTTTCTAAGGGTTCAAACTTGAACCTCCTGCTCAATTAATTATGTGATAGAGCACTAGATTGATTCTCAAGATTCTAGGGTTAAACCTTTATTCTTCATTCCTTTTGTGATAAATCCCATTAGATCCAAGTGTTGAACCTAGGAGCTATGATATCACTTGTAACACACTCCCTTTCCAACCTAACCCAAGGAGGAGGTTACTAGGTTAACACAATTCTCAATGTGCAATTATGAGTATGGGGTATAAAAAGTTTTGTTCTTTTTCAACTTCATGAAGCCAGAAATGGGTGAAACTATTGCAATCATCCCATCAAGATGATTCTGGTGATATAAAACTTTACCCTATTTGGGTCCCAGGGTCAAAAGTTATGTCGTCCTAAATATTTTACTCCTTTTCCTTTCAAGTTATTTTTCATTCCAAGTGGCACCCACATTGGCCCCATGCAGTGCCACGTGGCATATTACCATAATTTCATATCACACATGGTGGGTTAAGTAGCATGTGACACCATTCCTTAGTCTAGGTAACATGTTTACCATGATATATTTCCTAAATAATATAGAGTGTCATACTTGTGTGCGTGTGTGTGTGTGTGTATATATATGAAGCTTATAAACCTTTGGGGAATTCCCTTTCTAATAATATAGAGTGTCATACTTGTGTGTGTGTGTGTGTATAAAACTTGGGGGAATTCCCTTTCTAATACACATATGTACATACTCCTAGAGTTTGTGGGACCCTATTTTAAAATCCATGTATCAATATAACCTTCACGGGACCCCTCACTCTCTCATTATTATATAAAAACCTATGTCCCTTCATTCGAATGTTATATAACCATATTATATCATTCATTGTATATAACCAAGCCCCCCCCACACACACACACATATATGTATGCATGTATGTATATTTTTATAAATGGCACATGAATGTTGTGGGGCCCTCATTTATTCTGAGATGATCATAGTGAGCTTTGGGACCCGTTTTCAATGTATGTAGATAAACCAACACAACTATGAATCCTTGCATAAGACCCTTATATCACATATGTGGACATATATGTATATCATTGGACCATCCACCTCACATTTATATGACTTACACGTGGGGCCCCATTCGCCAACATATAAAGACATACATATTTTGCCACATCTATGGATCCCTTACCAAAAGGCTTTATTTACATGCATAGTGTATATGTGATCTATATCACAAACATTTCAGTTATATCCCGCAGCCCAATTTATGTATACTTGCATACACATTTAATACCACATGCTTGCGTGAACCACATGTTGACCTGACGACGAAGGGAGGTGATGTATTTGTAGATATTGATTGACTTGCGGACCCCCATTGTCCATCGATTGATTCTAATTTCCATCGAATTGACTATAGGCCCCAACATTTTAGCATCAGTCGTATGCCCCTTTCACATTTCACGACCCATCACCTTGTCACGTAGCCACGCCCAGTCCTTCCGCTAGGTCATAGGTTTGTCCTATGACCAAGTACAATGGTCCAAGGCACTAATTAAATATGGATTCAATCCCTTGCACCTGGTCACAACATGTCCCATGTGACCAAGCCTCTTATACTAGGAGATAACTCTCATGATCTAGCAGTGGTGCTCATCTGCCATTGGTTGGTATACTGTGATTTGATTGGTGAATAAACCAATCATCAAAGGCATGTATGAGTGTTTATCTTAAATCCATACCCTACTACACGATCAAATGTAATATTTTGATAATTTGTCCTCTTGGAAAGCCCTAAACACCAAGTTCATTGGGCATTACCAAATAAACTTTTAGCTTGGTTTCATTCCAAGAAGAGGGGATCCTTTCTTAGGGAAATATTAATAAGAAGGAAGGATGATAATAATAGATTGCATGGCCATTATTTCAATAATGATACCATGCCAGTGTCCTGCAAATTTCTTCTTCTTTAAATAACATGAGTTGGTCGATCTATCATTATCATGCATGGGTTCTGCCCATTTATTTTTGTCACTCAACCATGAATATAGGCTATTCATAGGGGTTCATTCCATAGTGTATACATATTTTCACTTATGCATATTTCAAGAATTAAATTCATAGACCAACCATTTTTTAAAATTGCAGACCTAACACTGTCTTTTGTCCTTGGAATCAGATTATATGACTATGGAAAATATTACATCCAATACACACCAATGTAACTATCAAAGCCAACAATCTATGTTGAAACAAACTAGTCATGTGAACATTTCATTATTGTATGGTTGTGCATCATAGGTTCAAACTATTCATTATGAGTTCGAAAATACCTATAAACTTCGACCCATTGTGAGAAATAGCATGCCAAACAATCTTTACCATAAAAAAGAATGTCGTACTTCATGAAAATATTAGATGAGTGAGGTAGATAAGAACACTTATGCAGTGATATATTGTCAATTTGAATCTAACTAGTCGAATCTAGAATCCTAACTTTTCTTATATTTGAGCATTTTCGAACATGTGCATGTTGGAATCATAGAAACTCATCCAGATGCAAACAAATAGGGCATTGCTACACTTTTTATTCATGGTATAAGGTTTTCCTATTCCAATAATTCATTTAGAAATGCAACATTGAGATTTAGTGCAATTATCAACTATATCAAACAGTCACTGAGAGTGTTATACACCACATCTTCGGGACAATTAGTAACCTGGTAACTCATCGTGAAATTCTTATGTCTTTGAAATCAACCTAGAAACTAATAGTTATCTAATGACTTATCCTTATGAGGAATACTATGCTTGAACATTTAGTATGTGGAATATCAAACCATTAAACATAATAAGAAGTTCATGGCATATGTCAGAAAAAAGGATAAATACTTATCTAAGAGTATAGACTTGGAAACTAAGTCTAGGACTGTGACTCTCCACCAACCTTATATTGGGTTGCATTATGGTCTCTCTTGTAGCCCAATAACCCTCAAGCCAAATTCCAAAGCGTGAGGGAGGGACTTGTTTATGGGATTAAACCAATATTTCTGGCTTGAATCTGAGTTTCTAGAGGGCTAACCCCCTCCACCCTCTTGCTAGATCACAGTACTCAATTTACTCATGCTCACATCCAATTTTGAGGGATTATGAAGTCTCCTAAGATTTCTAGGAAACTATCCAACAAGATTGTTTATGGTTGTTGGGTGTGGAGCCTAATTATCTTCCTCATTGTTTAGAGGGTTTTTTTTTTTTTTTTTCAGTCGTCTTGGATCCTTGTTCCTAATGGGCCAACAATGTCGCCCTTTTAATCGTCTTTAAGCGGGTACAAGGGGGGGTGATGACAAATTTTATGAGCCCCCCCCCGACGGGGGTTTAGGGGTGATGCCTCCGAAGCTAAAAATAGATGAAAAATTGCTTTGTAAAGTATTGTAATTTCGTAGTCAATCTGGGTCCTTCATTAGGTGAATGATATGATAGCAGAAGTTATGTTAATTTAGGGTTTTTTTCCCTAGAAGGTAACCCTTGGTTTATATGAGGGAGTTATATTATGGTTGTGTATTATTTTTGTGAGAGAGGAAAAGATAGGAGATTGTGTATGAGCAAAGAGGAAATTACAACGGATCTTTTGTAGGTTGTATCTCTTCGTTTTGTTGGATAATATAAAGGAAGGATTGGTTGTTTCTCCATGGAAGGAGCCTAAAATGGGTGAAACACGTATATCTATGTCTCTCTTGTTTTAAGTGTTTTTGTATTTGTGTTTCTACAATATTTTGTGCATTCAATTGCTCGATTAATTAATTTCTAACAACCGATATCATAGCCGAAGGTTTATTTGGTTGATAAACTCGCATGAGAGAAGGGTTACTGGTTCGAGTGGGAGTAATGGTAGAAAATGGTAGGTTTAGGGTCAAGAAATTCAATGGTCAAAACTACCAGTTGTGGAAGATGCAGATTGAAGATTATCTGTTTCAAAAATATCTGTACCTACCATTGAGTTGAAAATCAAATAAGTTTGTGAGTGTGACATACATAGAATGGGAGATTCTTGATAGAAAGGCATTAAGAACAATACAACTATGTCTAGCTGCATCAGTGGCATTCAACATTTCAAAGGAAACGATAACATAAGGTTTAATGACAACATTGGCCAAACTATATGAAAAACCCTTGGCCTCAAATAAGGTATTTCTTATGAAGCATCTATTTAATATGAATATGTCAAAAGGTGGATATGTTTCTAATCATTTAAATGAATTTAACACGGCTACCACTCAGTTAAGTTATGTAGGGGTAAATTTTGATTATGAAGTTAGAGCTCTGGTATTTATGTGCTCATTTCTAGAATGTTGGAATGGCCTAGTTATGGCTATTAGTAACCCTGTCTCTAGATATAGTAATTTAAAGTTTGATGATGTTGTTGGTGTCATCCTTAGTGATGAAATGCACTGGAAAAGCTCTGGTGACACATCAGGTAATGATTTTACTGTAGAGACTTGGGGAAGAAAAATGGAAAGAGAAAGGAGCCCAGGAAATTGTAGTAAGTCAAGAAAAGGCAGATCCAAATCCAAATCAGGGATAGTGTACTAGAAATGTGGGAAGAAAGGACACCTAAAAAAATACTGCAAATCTCGGAAGGGAAAAGAAGGAGATGGACAACAAGAGAACAATCATGAAGCATATGTGACAGGTGATTTGTTTCAAGATGCTTTGATTTTTTCATTAGATAATATTATTGATGCCTGGGTGGTAGATTAAGGGGCCTCATTCCATGCCACACCTGAACATTTTCATGACTATGTTCAAGGAGATTTTGGACGGGTTCGTCTGGGTAATGATAAACCTTATAAAATCATTGGAATGGGTAAGGTTTTTATAAAGAAACATAATGGAAACCAATGGATATTGAAGGAGGTAAGGCATGTTCCAAATCTAAAGAAAATCTAATTTCAACAGGGCAGTTGGGAGGTGAAGGTTATGTAACTATTTTCAAAAAAAATACCTGGAAGGTCACTAAAGGAGCCTTGATAATAGCAAAAGGGGAGAAGGTTGGTACATTGTATTTATGCAATAGTATTTCTAATTCTGTTAATGCATTAACCTCCACAAGAGCAGATACAACACTTTGGCATCATAGGCTTGGGCACATGAGTGAGAAGGGGATGGAAATTCTTCACTCAAGAAATTTGTTTCCAGGTTTGAAGCATGTTGATTTGGATTTTTGTGAAAACTGTGTTTATGGAAAATAGAAGAGAGCAATATTTATCAGAATTGGGAAGCAAAATAAGAGAGAAAAATTAGAGCTTGTGCATATAGATGTATGGGGACTTACTCAGGTATCATCTCCCAGTGGCTCTCATTATTTGAAATAGATTTGATTTATTTGGTACTTTCAAGAAATGTAAAGCTTTGGTTGAGAATGAGACAGGAAATAAGTTGAAGTTTCTCAGATCAAACAATGGAGATGAATATTGCAGCAAAGAGCTCGATAGCTACTATTCAGAGCATGGAATTCTTAGAGAGAAGACAGTTCCAGGAACACCATAGGAAAATGGTGCGTCAGAAAGGATGAACAAGACAATCATGGAGCATGCAAGGAGCATGATATTGCATGCAAAATTGTCTTTGCAATTTTGGGCAGATGTTGTAGATATTATTGTTTATCTAATAAACAGAGGGCCTTCAAGTTCGTTGGATGATGGTATTCTAGAGGAGGCGTGGACAGGTAAAAAGTTAAACTACTCATTTTTAAATACTTTCGGTTGTGAAGCCCTTGTCCACATCAATAAAGAAAATTGAATAAAGCTTAAGGCAAAATCAAAGAAATGTACGTTTATTGGATATGGTGTAAATGATTTTCGTTATTGCTTATATGATTATGAAAATCACAAAATTATTAGGAGCAGAGATGTCATATTCAATGAAAATGTCTTGTATAAGGATAAAATGCAGGGAAAGAAACAGGAAAAAGAAAATGAAGAATATGCAGTTCTTGACGAGATCACAGAAAAAGTAAAGGTGCCTAAAAATCATAATGATAAACAACCACAACAACAACAATAACCATAACAACAACAGGCACCTCATACACCTGAAATTGTTGTTAGAAGATATACAAGGATAAGTAGACCCCCTAAATGATACTCTCCTTCATTATATTATGTATTTTTGACTGATTCTGGTGAATCAGAAATATATGAAGAAGTGATGCAGGTAAAAACAAGGAAGAAGTGGGAGCAAGACATGGAAGAAGAGATGGACTCCTTGATGCAAAACCAGACTTGGGACTTAGTCAAGTTTCCTGCTGGTAAAAAAACATTGCAGAATAAATGGGTTTACAGATTGAAGGAAGAAGATGGAGGTAAACAAAGGTATAAGGATAGATTTTTGGTGAAGCAATTTTCACAAAAGAAAGGTATAGACTTTGATGAAATTTTTCTCTTGTTGCTAAAATGACTTCAATCAGAAATAGTTTAAGTCTAGAGCCAACAAAATATTTGCATCTTGAGCAATTAGATGTGAAGGCATCCTTTCTCCATGGGTATTTGGAGGAAGAAATATATATGCAGCAACCACAAGGTTATGAGGTCAAAGGAAAGGAGAAATTAGTGTGAAAATCGAAGAAGAGCTTGTATGGTTGAAAACAGGCTCCACGGAAGTGGTATCTAAAATTTGAAAGGTTTATGTATGAACAAGGTTATACTAGATGTCACTCTAACCATTGTGTTTATCTTAAAAATCAAAATGATGGCAGCTATATTATATTGTTATTGTGTGGAGATGGCACGCTTTTTTCAGGGTATAACATGCAAGGAATAAATGTGCTCAAAGGAAAATTGGCAAATTCATTTGCAATGAAGGATGTGGGTGCTGCAAAACAAATCCTTGGTATGAGAATAACTAGAGACAGGAAAAATCACAAATTAACATTATCTTGGAGTGAGTACATAGAAAAGGTGTTGGAAATATTTAATATGCATAATGAAAAACCAGCTAGTAAACCTTTGGCTAGCTATTTCAAACTAAGTAAGGAGATGTGTCCCAAGGCTCAGGAAGAGATGGAATATATGTGTAAATTTCCATATGCATCAGCATTTGGAATCTTAATGTATGCAATAGTCTACACAAGGCCTGATATTGCACATGCAGTTGGAATTGTAAGCAGGAACATGAACAATCCATGAAAAGAGCATTGGATGGCAGTGAAGCGGATTCTCGAGTATTTGAGAGGTACCACAAATCAAACATTATGCTTTGGTGGTTCAAACATTTATCTATACGGATATGTTGATGAAAATATGGTAGGTAATAGAGATAATAGGAGGAGCACCACAAAATATGTGTTTATTGTAGGTGGAACAATTGTCAGTTGCGTTTCAAAATTGCAAAACATTGTTTCACTTTCAACAAAAGAAGTAAAATATGTTGCTACTACAGAGGCTAGTAAAGAAATGATTTGTTTTCAAAGGTTTATGGATGAATTGGGCAAGAAGCAGGAGATTGGAAGGTTATACAGTGACAACCAAAGTGCCATTCATGTTGCAAAGAACTCATCATTTCATTCCAGGACTAAACATATACAACTCAAGTACCATTACATACGGTCAATGTTGGAAGATGGGCAGTTGAAGCTAGAAAAGGTACACACTAGCCAGAATCTTGAAAATATGTTAACAAAAGTTGTAACTAGGGAGAAGCTGAGATTTTTCTCAGTTTCAATTGGTCTTCAAGTATGATGGTGAAGATGAGAAACAACCAAGTCCAAGTGGAGCCATTTTCCAACAAGTGAAGCAATGATGGAATTTATATAATCAGTCTCCAAGTGGGAGATCATTGGGTGTGGAGCCTAGTTATCTTCCTGATAATTCAGAGGTTTTTTGTTTCAGATGCATTGGATCCTTGTTCCTAACAACAATTTCACCTATTTAATCACCATTAGGACAAGGTTCAGGGGCAGCACCCCTGAAGTTAGAAATAGATGAAAATTTCCATGTAAAATATTGTAATTTCGTAGTCAATCTAGATCGTTCATTAGGAAGATGATCTGACAGTAGAAGTTATGTTAATTTAGGGTTTTTTCCCTAGAAGACAACCCTCGGTTTATATGAGGGAATTGTATTGTGGTTGTGTATTACTATTCTGAGTGAGGAAGAGAGAGGGGAAGAAATTACAACACATCTGTTGTAGGTTGTATCTCTTCATTTTGTTGGATAATATAAAGGAAGGATTGATTGTTTCTCTATGGACATAGCCCAAATTGGATGAACCATGTATATTTGTGTTTCTCTTGTTTTATGTGTTTCTGTATTTTTTATTCCACATTAATTTGTATATTTCATTGCTCCATTAATTAATTTCTAACAATGCTTAGATCTAATATAAACAAATCCTAGAGCTTACCAACATTACTGGGATTCAAACCCCTATCCAAAGTTCCACTCAGAGTGATTTGTTCAAGTTCTTTCAATCTTGGCACTAAAATGTTTGTCTTGGTTATAATAAGTCTCTTCAGTCTTCCAAGATGGCTAAGAACGATGCACAAGACTCCATGCAAAGAAGGCTTATCTCAAAGAAAAAGCTCTTGAAGATGACTTCCTATTGTCCATATATATAATGGGGAGTTGGGCACCAAAGATGAAACATTGATACAAGAAAAACTTCCTCAGCCACGAGAACTTTAAAATCAAAGGCTAAAGGAAGCATTCTTTCCAAAAACAAGATTATTAGAGTACTCTGAAACCCATCATAGATTGACTTATACAATGTGCCAATCACCTACCATCTTTGTGAGGGTTGAAAATGATTGCATGAAGCCTACCTATGCCTATATTGTCTGGATTAGAGGATTTCTAGTCTATTTTGGGATTAATAGAGCCCAAGGCTTGGTATATTGTTGCTTCTTGATTATTATCCAGTGTCTGTTCACCCTAATTCTCTACAAGGGCCAATATTGTGATCAAACCAATGATGGCATGAAAATCATTGTTTGAATACCCATCTTGTGAAGCCTCTCCCCATCATAACAATTTCTATTTTATCTTTACACGTCATTAGCCAGGCTCTCTACGTATTCCCTCCATTGCTTTATTTTTTATCCATATTTCTTCCCAACTTCCCAATTATTTTTGAAATCTTTTTTCCTTCCTCCACCCCTCTGTATGCATTCTACTATTATCCTACCCATTTTTGCTGCCTGTGTTAGGACTCCACTATGTACCATTTTTGCTATATATTTTGACATCACTTTACTCTTAAAACCATGAACCTCAATGTCTTTTTCATTCACTTTATCCCAAGGTATATAGAAACCTCTTCTTTATTATATGGTTAATCTGTCTTACATTTAATTCCACAATACTCTTATATTTTATCATTTATTGAAGTGCATTGTTGCTAACACAAGTCAAAGATCGCAGATATGTACATGCCTTGGTCGGAACGAGCGGTCGTTGCTGAAACAGCTGACTCAGTTGCTGAAACAGCTAACTCAGTTGCTGAAACAGCCGTCAAGCACGCAAATCCTGTTACGTTGGAACGAGCGACCGTTGCTGAAACAGCTAACTCAGTTGCTGAAACAGCCGTCAGCACGCAAATCCCGTTATGCGTGATTTGCGATTCTGGAAGAACTTTTTGTGCAAAAGCAGCAACAGCCCGAAGATACGGTTACCTGGATCATCCTGAAGATAGCACTTCTGTTGTCTCGGTTGTAACAGTATCTCTTTTTAAAAGAACAGAATAGTCCCGTTTTGGAGAAGGAAACAGAATCGAGATATTCACTCTCATGAACTGTAAAAGATGTCTCCTCTTTAAAAAGAGGAGACATCATCATTAGAAGGGGATTGAATTGTAAATCACAGAACAGATTGTGTGAGAACAGGAGCTAGTCTCCTTTTTGTAATGTATCAGTTTCTTGACAGATGAATAAAGACTTCTTTTGAGCGTTCCAGTTTAATTCTTTCTCCTGGGGAATCTTGTGAGAAGGAAAGGGCCCGCCTTCCTCACAAGATTCACCCCTTTGGTTCCTGTAGTTATTTATTTCTTTATATGTTTGCACTTTCTTTAATTCTGTTGCTGAAACACTAGTTACATGGTTTGCAATACTCTGTTTCTTAGCGCTACACGTATTGAATGCACGAGTGGATGATGTTGAGAGCATGTGCTGAAGATCCCTGCATAAAGGGATAGGGTCTTGCTCCCATTGATTGTTTTCTTTTGCCTGCAGTGTGATTAGAGACAAGAGGGCAAGTGCTGAAGGTTCCTGTTCCTGGGAATAGGGTCTTGACCTCTTGAGGCTACTTCTTTTACAGTGTGATTAGTGCCAGGCAGCAGGTGCTGAAGTTCCCCACCAGGGAATAGGGTCCTGTTCCTGCTATGGTTGAATGATTTCTTTCCTTATAGATTGATTTTCCTTTGCTGTAACAGAGAAATCGTTTCTGCTATAATTTAATTGACTTCGGCTTTAATTAAGTAGAGTGTGAATTGATAGATTGATGAATTTAACAGATGTATGTCTTTCTTTCACTACAACATTGATCTTGCTTTTGAAATTGAGCATATCCAGTGCGTTATTACCTTTGGAATAAAAAGACCTTCTCGGGTTGACAATTTATGTGGAGCTCGAATTGTGAAAGCAATTAGAGCGACCAACATTTTGGCGCCGTTGCCGGGGAAGGTAATTATAGATTTCAAAAAGCATTTATTTTTTTCTTTTAATGTGCAGATTGCATGAGAGGACGAGGAACCCAGAAGAAAAATAACCGCACAGGTGGCAAGGGCTGGGGAGGACGAAAAACGTTTATTGACGAAATTGTATCGAAGGTTGAATCATCACAGAGATTAAGTTCTCGGAAATCAAAATTTCAGCATTCTCCTCAGTCAGATTACAGAACAGAGGAAGTTGTGGGTCTTGAAAATACAAAAGAATCAGCGGTCAGCGCTGAAGAGTCAGAGGAAAGTAGCAGATCGGTAGAACACATTGAGGAGATAGTAGAGAGCGTTGGACGACCGGTAGAAAACATTGAAGAACCAATAGAGGATTCTGACAATCGAGAAAGTGCAGTAGGAGGGCCAACAATCGAAGATAACAATGATGCATTCATCTTTGGAGGAGGACGTGCAGGTCCTGAAGAAGAAAGAAGGGATGAAAATTCCCTTTCTACCTTGGGATTTCCCATTAGTGATCTTCCTGCAGGAACAATGAAAAATATCCCATTGTCTGCCCTACCTAACTTTCATGGTTTATCCACTGAGGATCCTGACGAATTTCTTTTTGAATTTGATATTTTATGCAGAAGCTATGATTATGTTACTAATGCTCAAAAGTTGAAGCTGTTTCCAGCCACCTTAAAAGGAAATGCCTTAAGATGGTTCATGAGCCTTGGAAGTCAGGTAATTACAACATGGGAGCAGATGAAACAAAAATTTCTGCTTAAATATCAAGACTACTACCGGACGAGAGAGAAGAAGGATGAACTATTCAATATGGCACAAAAATCGGATGAAAGTCTGGAGGACTACATCGAAAGGTTGCAATACAACATACAGAGATCAGATCATCCGGATATAAGTAAGGAAATTCGTAAAACAATATTACTTAGAGGTTTAAGGGATGATTGTTTAAATATGTTAAATATGCTTGCTAAGGGAGATATATCTAAAGAATCATATGATGAGATTTGTGAACTTGCTAAAAGGTGCTCTAGGGGAGCTGCAAGAAACAGAATAAGAGACTCCACCTATTCAAGGGTGCAGAAATCAGCCAATGGAGGAGAAACAAGAGCAGAAATAGGTAATTTACTTGAAGAATTTAAAACCGAAATGCTAAGTTCTTTTGCCTCGCAGATTGACACTTTGCAGGTTAAGAAGAAGCAGGCCGAAGCAGAAGCAACTCTGGCTGTCTATTGCCCGAAATGTAGAGACAAACATCCACTAAGGGAATGTCCAAGAGATAAAGTACCAGTTTGTACCCTTTGTGAGAAGGATCATGAGACAGAACAGTGTCCATCTCTACCAGGAGTAAAAGCAGCGTTGCAGCCAACGGAGGAGGAAGCTGAAGTAGTCTACCTGCTAACTCAAAGAAGACAATGGCAACCTAAAGGGCAAGGTACGAACTCTGGTATGCCATTTAATCGTTGGAACAATTATTCTGCTTTTGGCCAAACAAGCTACCCCCCCTTCAACCAAATGCAATATCCACTTTTTAATCAAATGAATTTCCCACCCATGCAAATGCAAAACCCTCCCTTTGTTGACCCTTCAATGTGGACTCCTTGGCCTCCACAGCAACCACCTCCTTTCAATCCTTGGAACCCAAGTTGGAATAGTCAATCACTCCCGTACCCAAATCAAATGCCTCAATTCCAACAATCACTCTCTCTGCCATCAAATGCTCCACCAAACAACCAAATGAGACCCCAACTACCTGCGCAACCAAATCCTAACCCCAATAATAAAGCTGTGCAAGTCATTGATATTCAGAATCAGTCTATATTTCCTACTATGCAATGTAATGATATTCATTTAAGATCTGGAAGAATAGTAGAGCCTATTATTGATGACATAACTGATTCAGATAAAAATGAAACCGAAAAACAAAAAGAAGCTCAACCACCTCCTAACAAAAATGTTGAATTAACAGAACCACCATTCCCCGAGCGTTTGGTTTTAACCAAAACAGCTGAAACACCTGCTTTTAATTTTATGGGGGAATTGCAAAATTTGTATATATAAATTCCACTTTTACAAACATTAAGAGTTGTACCAATTTATGCCAAAACATTAAGGGATATTTGTGTTAAGAAACCTGGTAGGAAAACCAAGGATCCCCTTACAGTACATGTGATGGGAGACTTGTCTGCCTTAATGTCCGGAAAAGCCCCTCTTGTAAAATATGGTGATCTTGGCCATCCTACTATCACAGTTCAGATTGGTAAAGCAATAATTCCCCGAGTTCTGGTAGACTTAGGTGCAGCAATTAATATAATGACTCTGGAAACTTCACAATTGTTACAGCTGAATAACACAATCAGAGATACACCCACCATTTTAGAGTTAGCTGACCGTTCCACAATTAAGCCAGAAGGGATTGTTGAAGACCTACTTATTTCAGTTGAATCCTGGAAATATCCAGCTGATTTTGTTGTATTACAAACTAAAACGAAGCTGGGGGGACATCCCTTAATTCTAGGAAGACCATGGTTGGCCACAGCTGATGCATTTATTAGTTGCAGATCTGGTTCAATGACAATTTCTAATGGTTATGAAACAAAACAATTAACTCTTTATCCTCACGCTACTCCAGTAGTTAATAATGAAGATTCTATATGGATGGATTATGATGATAATGCTGTTCAGCCGATTTTAACTATAGGACAAGCTTTAACTCTTAAAGACAATACAGAGGATGAGATAATCAATAATTTTATTTGTGAACCTTCTTCTGTCATTGCTGAAACACACAATCAATTAACTGCAATTTTTGAAACTGATGTACAAGAAAAGATTGAACCTGAAGATTCATCTCAAACTTTAACCACGATCCCATCCAAGAGCATAACAGTTGAAATTGAACCCGGTAAGACATTAAACATAAATCCTGATCTAACAGATGCTGAAACACAGCAACTAATGAAGTTATTACACGAATATAAGGAGGCATTTGCCTGGGATTACACGGACATGAAAGGTATTTCTTCTGAATTATGTACTCACAGAATTTACATTAAAGAGGGATGCCGACCTGTTTGTCAACCCCAAAGACGAATGAATCCTAATTTACGAGAAATTGTTAAAGAAGAACTTCAAAAACTACTTAACGCAGGATTTATATACCCCATATCTGACAGTGAATGGGTTTCCCCGTTAGTAATTGTTCCTAAGAAAAACGGGAAATGGAGGGTATGTGTCGACTATAGAGCTTTAAATAAAGCTACTCAAAAGGATCACTTTCCCTTACCTTTCATTGATCAAGTGTTGGACAGTCTTGCAGGGAAGAAATTCTTTTCTTTTCTAGATGGATTCAGTGGGTATAATCAGATAAAAATTGCACCCCAGGATCAAGACAAGACCACTTTCACCAGCCCTTGGGGGACTTTCGCCTATAGAGTTCTTCCATTTGGGCTGTGCAATGCACCAGCAACTTTTCAAAGAGCTGTTATAGGAATTTTTTCCGATATGCTGAATGATTGTATGGAAATATTTATGGATGATTTTACCCCCTATGGTGTGTCTTTTGAAGAGGCATTACAAAATCTTGAGAAAGTACTTAAAAGATGTATTCAAGCCCACCTTTCCTTAAGTACCGAGAAATGCCATATGATGATGAGTGAGGGAATAGTGCTTGGACATTTTATTTCATCTCAAGGTATTTAGGTAGATCCATCTAAAATATTAGTCATTCAGAATCTTTCTGTTCCTAAAACTCAAACTGATGTGAGAAGTTTTCTAGGACATGCTGGTTATTATAGGAGATTTATTAAAGATTTCTCTAAAATAGCTTCTCCATTATTTGTATTGCTTATGAAAAATGCTGAATTCAAGTGGACTAATTCTTGTCAGAAAGCTTTTGAAGAGCTGAAGCATCAGCTGTAAACTGCTCCTATTTTGAGGGGGCCTGACTGGAATCTTTCGTTTCACATATCTTATGATGCTTCAGACATTGCTATTGGAGCGGTTTTGGGACAAGAGGAAAATCATCTTCCCTATGCTATATACTTTATCAGTAAGAATATGACCTCTGCTGAGCTTAACTATACAGTTACCGAGAAAGATTTCCTTGCAATAATCTATGCCATTAATAAATTCCGACACTATATTACTGGTTATCCTACTTTTGTACACACTGATCATTCAGCTATTAAATACTTAATGAACAAGTCTGTCACAAATGCTAGAGTTACCAGATGGCTATTATTATTGCAGGAATTTGATATTACAATTGTAGATCGGCCTGGTAAAGAAAATGTGGTGGCTGATTTTCTTTCACGGTTAAAAACCGACAATGATATTCCAGTAGATGATAGTTTTCCTGACGAATATTTGTTTGCAGTTTCTGCTCATTCTCCATGGTATGCAGATATTGCTAATTACTTGGTTGCAGGAAAACTACCAGCACACCTGTCATATAGAGAAAGGAGAAGAATCATTCAACAAAGTGCCAGGTACAGCTGGATAAGCGGATGTCTCTTATATACTGGGCTTGATCAGGAGATCCGAAGATGCATTAGAGAAGATGAAGTGTATGACATATTGAAAGCTTGTCATGATGGCCCTTGTGGAGGCCATTTTGCTGATAAAAGAATAGCACATAAAATTCTGAGGATGGGTTACTATTGGCCCTCATTATTTAAGGATGCAAAGAAGTATGTAAGGGCTTGTGACAGCTGCCAGAGAATGGGTCAACCCAATCATAGAGACCAAATGCCATTAAACCCCCAGGTAGTTTCTGAACCATTTGAAAGATGGGCCTTGGACTTCATAGGACCCATTAATCCTCCATCCAATCAAAGAACCTATATATTAGTCTGCACAGACTATATGACTAAGTGGGTGGAGGCCAAAGCACTTATTAGAGCCAATGAAGAGGTTGTTCTGGCCTTCTTGTTTGAAGACATTTTCACCAGATTTGGAATTCCCAGAGAGCTGGTTACTGATGGAGGACCTCCATTCAATTCTCATGGTTTTAAATCTACCCTTCACAAATATCATATTCAACATAGAATGACTACACCATACCACCCCCAGGCCAATGGGCAGGTGGAAAGCACAAACAAAGTTTTAGAGGCCATTCTAACTAAAACAGTGAAGGACAACCGAAAGGATTGGTCCCAAAGGCTCCCTGAGGCATTATGGGCTTACAGGACTACTTGGAGAAACACTACAGGTTTTTCTCCCTATGAATTGGTTTATGGTAAAAATGCAGTTTTTCCTGTGGAATTTGAAATTAAAACTTTAAGGACTGCTTTAGCTGTTAATCTTGATTTGAATGATGTGCAGACAGCTAGATTGCAGCAGCTTTTGGAGTTGGATGAAAAGAGATTGGATGCCATTCATCAAACAAACATGATCCAGCAACAAAGGATGAAGTGGCATGACAAAATTATCAAACACAAGCAGTTCCAAAAAGGTAATTGGGCCTTGCTATATGACTCTCGGTTTGAAAATTTTCAGGGAAAGCTACGTACACGTTGGCTTGGGCCATATGAAGTAGATGTTGTCTTTCCAAACGGAACGGTAAGGCTTGTAACAATTGATGATGCTAAAACACCTCTACTAGTCAATGGCCATAGGCTCCGTTTATATAAGCGCCCTGTTTCTAAAGAGGATTTCAAGACTACTTGCATGACTGATATTCATTATCTTTTTCTAGGGGAGTCTTCTGCTCCTCACAGCACTTAATTTTCTGCACTATATTTTTAGTACTAGACTAGATTTAGCACTAATAATCCCTGTCAAGGATTGGCATATTACAATTGAATTTTGCAGATTCTGGAAAAGCAATAAGGAGGACAGATTCATCATGAGAAGATCTGAAGCTTTAAATCAAGAAGCTTCTTCCCATCATTTTACCCTCTTTCCTAAGCAATACCCCCCCATACCCACATTATTTCTATCATTCCCACCACTCCTAAAATATCCTCCTTCAGTCAGTATTTCCCACCCCTTACTGCTGAAATAATCCCTTACCATTCACAGACCTAAGTCAGCTATCCCAATTCTCTGATTTTTCCGTTGCTGAAACACCCGTTCCAGCAACATAACGCCAGATTTTTCCGTTGCTGAAACACTTGTTTCAGCAACATATCATTGATTTCCCTCGTTGCTGAAACACCTGTTTCAGCAATGTATCATTGATTTCCCCCGTTGCTGAAACACCTGTTTCACCAATGTATCATTGATTTCCCCCGTTGCTGAAACACCTGTTTCAGCAATGTATCATTGATTTCCCCTGTTGCTGAAACACCTGTTTCAGCAATGCATTATCGATTTCCCCCGATTGCTGAAACACCTGCTTCAGCAAGGAATCGTTCATTCTTCAGTTGCTTAAACATCAGTCTCAGCAATTGGTTATCATCAAAGCAGTATCCCTCCTTGCTCTCATATGGGCTTACAGGACTACTTGGAGAAACACTACAGGTTTTTCTATAGCCCATGAAAATGTGTCAGCTACACCCCTTCTTTGCTACATTTTTTTTTCCATGCTCCTGGCCATTTTTCATATAGGTCATGTTGTCTTTGTTTTCTTTCATGTAGATACAAAGAAGCATGCCCTAGTCCTCCGTTCCCAGTTGGTATTTTTCAACTTGTCCCTTGTGCACATTTGTTAGCCTCCATAGATGTCATTAAAAAACCAACACCCCAAGCATTTTTCCCCTCCTCGACTCTAAAATATGTGTCCCTAAGCTCAAACCATTAATTTTGTTTACCATGTTTACAATAATTAGAAGGGTAACCTTGGTTATTACATCTATTCACTCTTGAAATACCATGAAAAAAGTTTAATTAGCAATATGGATCCCTTTTATTCAACTCATTAGTAGAATCCTTCCATCTAATCTTATTTCCTTCCAAATGTTGTTTCTTATGTCTATCAATACACCTAGAATAGAGATCGAAATATGATTTTCAGATAACCTCCACAGTAGTAGCCCATTTCGTAGAATTGAGAAATTTGTCATAGGTTTCAATTGCCTCAGCAATAGGAGTGGGTTTTCCCTTCATCCATAACATTTTATTTTCTTAATTTATTCTTTTAGTTACATGGGATAACTTCCACTTCACCTAATTATTGAAAAATGAGGTGAATTTTCTCAGTTGAATGCCTCCAGAATATGGTGAAATATTGAATTTTCACTCCCCATAACAAATAAATTCATCTATATACAATTCACACAACAAGTGTTGGTCTGTAGGATTACTCTAGGAAAAGGTTTCTAAAAATGTCATCATATTGACCAACTTGCAAGCTTAGTTTTCTCTTATGGCTATTGTTATCACTCAAACCAGCAAGGGACCTAAGAGCGGTTCCTAAGATGGCAATTCCTAGTCCAAGGGCAACAGTGGAGGCTTAGCCCACTGTCACCACAGTTAAGTCTCCCTGCTCTTTACATACTTTCACCGATGGGAGGAGTCTTGGTAGTGTAGGGATCACTTTGTAAAATAGATGTCAATGGATAGGTGAGAAGTTACCCTGAAAACCATTTTCAAAGGATGGAGTGAAGAATGGATCTTACTTGTGCTTTAAGAAAGGGACTTGGTCCACCAGGGATAAGGGGTGAGGATTGGAGGGTTGAGGGAGAAAGGATAGGCTTATAAACAAGTTTCACAATCCCTATAATCCTTAGGAAACTTGGATTCCCAAATGGTCCTTGACTAACAGTCTTTCTTGAGAAGTGGGACCACATGAGGCCAAGTGGACCCAACCCAGGTTCTGGGATGGAATGTAGCAACCAATGATGTTCCTATCCTAGACAAGGTGAGGGGAAAGGACTAAACAATACTACTATATTCAAAAGTTTGAATTGATCCTATTAAGGTCTAGTCTTAGGGATGCCTGGGCACAATTCAATCCTAGAGCTAGGGCTTGATATTCTCGTAGATTCCACTGTTAGAATTGCCTCAAATTTGGAGGAGAAGGACGGGAACCACCATCGTAGTAGCCTATAGGAGATCAAATTTTTTCCTTGGGTCAATTCCTGAGAAATTGATGCCCTAAATGACCTAATGGGGATAGACTTGGGGAAAAGGGGGAAAATGGTTAAAATAGGGTTGAAATGATCACCCTTTTTGAGGGATCAGTGCCTAGTTCACTCGGGGATATGGAGTCAAGGATAATGATGAGTAAGAAATTGGTTTCTTGGTCAAGGAGGCCCAAAAAGTCAACTTTGTCCAATTTTGAGAGAAAGAAAAGAAAAGTGACCTTCAAGCATTTATACTTCAAAGAAAATGATGCAATATTCTCGAGATAAATAAATATCTAGCACATTTGATTCATATAACATTGGCTCATACATTAAATTAGCTAAAACATGCTTAATTCCAAATTTCGACAATGCAACAACTAGCCCTAATTTTATCAATATGCAGCAACAAGAATAATAGCATCAAAATTTACTTACAATGTTATAAAGTATATCCAACCAAAATTTCCTTTGCTCAATAAATCTCCAATACAAGAGAAATAGCCCAAATCCATACATCAAAATTCATCCATCTCCAAAATTATCCACCAAGGAAAAAGTGCGAAAATTCTCTATGATTAGAGAGATCCCAAGTCAAGTGATGATACAAATGAATATATCTAACATCAATATATAGCCTCCTAAGGAGTCTGAATCAGTATATGGGCCCCTAATGATAAAATAATGTGCAAATAATAACCCCTAATGGTGACAAGCCCACCACACTAGCTCCTAATGTAAAAACAAGCCTCACAAGGGGCCAAATAATGATATATGCATGTCATAGGGCCATCCAAAGGCTCAATACAATCTGCCACATGGAAGTGGTATGAATGTTACATGGAATTTGGAGGACAATCTTGAAACGTGCATAACCTTATGTCCATAAATCACATTTGGATGAAATTTATATCGATGGAAATCTCACGACAAGTAGAAGACAATGTCAATGTTAGATATGAATTTTAAGATCATTGAAGAAAGAGGATTTTGATAACCCCGTATCCATAATTTCACCTTAGATGTTGGACCTAGACACCTCGCAGCCCTAGTAAGGTGTTAGGGGTTGGGTGTTTTACATTCATATTGGAAGGAAAGCCACTTGTGCTTCCAATTTATTTTTGTGATAATTTTTTCTTAACATAAATGTGTTAGCAATACAAGAATAGGGCACATATTTTTAATGAAAAGAGAAAGAAACAATCCATACCTTTTCCTATTAGACTTGGAAACTTCAATATCAAAATTATTTCCAACAATGACTGATATGTTGCTTATCTAGAAATTTTTAAATTAAAAAAACTAGAAGCAATTGATGGCTTTGACCCTGAAACTATTTTTCTAGCTCATCTTAATTATATTGAATATGATTCACACTCTTTTGAGAAAAACATGTGGAATGAGGATGAGACAATAAGGTTTTACCTAATACTCCTCAAGGCTTTCATGGGATATCAATGCCTTACATAGTACCAATATGAATTAAAAATAACATGGAAATTATGTTGTGAATGTTAGATCTACCCCACAACAATCCCAAAAGCATACTTCTAAATCTCATGCTAAGAAGTCAATCTGCAAAAAAAGAGCCAAGGAAAAATGGTAGTGATGGTGTTGGAGAAATTAGTGATGGAAATCACCCTAACCTCAATCTAGAAAATACTCATGCTACTAAAGTAAGTACAAAGAGAAAGAGAAATAACAATGAAGGGAATATTAAGGATGTACCCATGGAAATGAATAGTCAAGTAACACAAATTGATGACCTCAATGAAATAGTGGAAGTACCAAAGTAGGATAAAAAGAAAATTATTGAAATCTAGTGTATTAATGAGGAAGTGGATCAAGAAAATCCTTCTAATTTTGAAATTGAATCAGTTACAGTGCATCATGCATTATATGACAAGAGTACAAAGAAAATACAATTTGAACAAATAAGGTTGAAAACTAGGTAGGTGGTTGATAAGCTAAACTCATAAATTAATATAGAAAGAATACAACCTTCCAAATTGTTTGAATTCCATCAAGTAATTGGATATGCATTCACTTATTCAATTTCTAAGCAGGAAATGGAAAACAAAGTATTAAATAAGAGAATAAAAGAATTTGAAATTTATTTATTACCTAATCCATTGTTCATTGAACCTATATCCTCCATCAAACTTGAGTGATGTTTTAGATTACAAGCCAGAAAGTAGTTCAATGATTAGAGAATCTTCAAATTTATTAATTGAAATCCAATAGAAAATAGTCAATAATATAAATAAAAGGATTAGTATAATCTTGGAAGTGTATGAAGTGGCTACGACTTCATCCAATTTGTCTGTCAAGATTAATTTTTTCATTGATAATTTGCAAAAATACTTAGAGAATGATGAGATATTCTATAAGGAGGATTTAACTACATTTATTATGAAAGTGGGAGATAGGACTGAAGCCCAAAGAAAAGAACACAAATTTCCATCTCAAAATAGAATGAAGCAATTAAAGGCTTGTTGGAAAGAATTAATATGCTCCCAAAATTAATTTCCAAATATTTAAGCATTAAGACAAAAATGAGTGATTTATTCTAATTTAATTGAGATGGATAGGGAGATGGAAGTTCACAATTTAATTATCGGTGCAATGTTATTAACCCAAGAGAAAATGCAAATGCATGTTGGTGTACCAAATATTACATTTGGTAATGACTTCAACAAACTTGTTAATTTTCCCAAAGAAGAAATTAAGAAATGGTTAATTTTTTCATAAATATAAAAGAATACCAGTCAGAAATAGTACATTGAGGTGGCTATGATTTAAAGGAGATAGAATATGAATTGTTTAATGTCTGAGTGAAGCAAGAAGTGATGGTTTCACCATCATGATATTACATCGAACACTGGCTTAAAGATGCTCTAGAAGATATGATGGCTTCAAGACGACTCGCCGATAGTTCTAAAAATTAGCTCTTCGACATGCATTCATTATCTAAAGTGAAAAAATATTCTCTTTCCAACACCATAAGTGAATTGTCTAGTTAGGTACTTGTCGCTTCCATTTCCATTTAGTAATCATTCAACCTTTTTAATTTTGGACTTTTATAAGTATCAAGAACGATTCATAAGTATAACTTCTTCTTTTTGTCTTCTAGTTATTTCCTCATTTTCATGGTTCATGTGAGACCCATCCCTATCCTTTTTTTTTTGTAAACAATCATATCTACATTATATTAACATGGAAAAAATACATATTTTACATCCTTGAGAGAAACCTCTGCCTTTGTGCAAGGAAACCAGAGAGAAGAACCAAAAAATCTCTGCCATAAAAGGGGAAATTAGAGCCCAAATTGTCGAAGAGGTTTACATTTGAACATGGCCTAATGGTAATCAAAAATTAAAGAAAGAATCCTAGCAACTCTGTATCGCATAAATGTGAACAAAAATTGCAACAATGAGCCTAATGGATTTGTACCAAATACTCACAAACCAAACTAAAATTACAACTTTATGACAGTTGTCGATGGACCAAGCCGAACTAAATTTTACTAACCAATGGCTAGCCATGGAACCTGGAAGATTAGTGCACAATGAAGAAGCATTGAAGCCATGTTGGAGCTTCCTTGAACTTGAGCATTGTCATGGGCGTGCGCCTTGTTAGAGTTTGTAGGAATTTCCTCTAGAATGTAAAAACCATAGGGATTGGGATGATGAGGTGGAGGGAGGGGAGCATCGGCAACTGAAGGGGTTGGGATATGTGAGGATGGGGGAGGGGCCATCGAAACACAGGTGATAGGTGTAAAATATGAGTTGCATGAAGGGGAGTGAGAGGGATATGGATAGGAGTTGGACATAATGTTGGGGGGGAATTCAATTTTGAGATTTTTGTCCAAGTGCTTGAGGGAGGAGGATGAGTGGCTATGGTGGGTAGAGAGCTCTACTATCCATCCATTAGATTTTGATTTCTCATGATCTCTCTCATTGAGTTGGAGAGAAATGAGGTTTCAAAGTGCCTAGAGTGTTGGGCAACCACTGTGGGTCTCTTGCTCCTCCAGATCGAGCACCTTTCTCCTGATGTGAGTTGGAATGTTATAATAAAAGAGGGTTGCGATAGAGGCTCCATCAAAGGTGATGTGGGGGTGTCCATGACCCCTACCTCTGTCAGGGAATTGTCCCCTGCCTTTATTGCGGTTCATAGTTGGGTGATAGAAGTTTGACGTCGCAGAGTTGGAGTTGAAGGGAGCAGAGGGAGAATTGAGCAAGATTAACATGGGAAGAAATTATCGATAGGCCATATCTCTTGGCATTTTATTTCCATATTTAACAAGCGAGAGAGCGAGGTATGACGCTTGTGAATGCTTGGAGAGGGATTTATGGCTCATGGTTTCCACCTATTGATAGACTTGTGTCATGTGGTGACCATCATCAATTGAGTTAGCAAGTCATGTTGATCCTCTTGCAAGCACCCAGATCCAGGGGAGCCCCATCCCTATCCTTAAATGGATGAATGCATTTTAATTGCTTAGATATTATAAACTCGTATTTAAACATATGCATATTTTTTTAAAGGTTCCTCAAAGAAATATTGTGATATTTTCAACTACTTGTAGTTTTGTAGCATCATGCAAGGTTCCATAATGCCTTCTTATGGTTTTGTAACAATATGGCTAAGGATTTTACAATACATTTTCATCCATTGGTATGTTCGCCACACTAACCTATAATTCTTTACAACAAACTACAATGTGTTATGCGAATGTTGTAGTGTTCTGCAAATGTTGTAGCATTATGTAGAAACACTCCTACAAATTGCTAAATTATGACTTGTCATAAGAACATGTCATTTATCATTCAATGTTATTATGGTGTCATTTTATCATGTAATCAAGAGATATTGTTAGCACAAAGTAAAATGAAGATGGTGCATTAGCATAAAAAAACTATCCAAATTGGAGGTCGATCATGTAGGGTCTCGACTCAATGACTCTATGGCATAGCATAAGCATTCATGGGTCACCACTCAAAGAATATCTCTAATTTTAGTATCTATTGATAACTACCTCCCAAAAAAATTATATTAAAAACCCCTCCCAATATGTTTTTCCAATAAACTAAATAAGCCCTATTTTTTCTAATATCTCATATTTTTACTAGATACCCCTTTTTGTACCCCATAATACCTATAAACCCCATATCCCACATTCTCATCCCAAATATCTATAATATATTGACTTTATTTTGACAATTTTAAAACCTCATTTACGAATGAACATGACAAGGTATTGGTTAACAAAGTTAACAAAGTAAATTCTTTGTGGTGGCCAATCGTAATATTAGCATTAATTTTTTTTTTGTAAAAACCTTTGCTATAACTTTAATTTTAAGAATATTTAAAGTTAATTTTACCAAATTTCTCTCAAAAGTACAATTAAAAACATTTTTTATAAAATCAAATTGCTCAAAAAATTATAATTAAAAATAGTTTTTAATAGAATCACCACCTTGAAATTCATTATATATATATATATATATATATACATATATATATATATATATATACATCTATAGATATATATATATATATATATATATATATATATATATATATATATATATATATATACTCCAAAAGTCACCATCCTTAAGTTTATTAGTCCCCACCGTCACGGTAGGGACTCTTAGTAATCAAATTATTGCATTAGCATTAGTTCTTTCTTAAATTAACCTAAAGTTTTATTTCATATTTGATAAAACATGGTCGTTCAACCTATCAAGTGCATGAAATAATTTTCCCAGCCAATAAGATTTTTGTTCATCTTATTTGGCCTCTTCCCGAGGCAACCTTCTATATTCTTCATATAATTTCTTACTTCAAAGGATTTACATTATTCGTATTTTTCCAACCAAAAGTAATGTTGGCATTAATCCATTAGCATTGAATGTTTGGTTTCATAATATATATGTTGACTTGTCACCTAAGCCACACCAGATGGTTATGTACATCCTTAACCACTCATTAATATCTTTGCATCGCTATTGTTGCATAAATAGATTTGAACGGTGTGGGGGGAAGCCATTCGGACATCCTACAGAGAACAAATAGGCTTTTCGAGACGCAAGAAATAAAAAAGAAAATGTCTTAGATTTGGTGAAGCAAGCAAGAAAATCTACTTCAGTGGCTACATGCAATGTTATGTTAGGTGTGATAAGGGCTTCACACCTGTCTTTCAAAAATTCTCACAAAAGAGTAGCTTTTATAATACATGCTTCATTTTTAGCCAATGGTTATTCACTCATAGCCACAGGATCCTCAATCGTGTCATTATCATCGCCAATTTCAAGGAATGAAGGTCTCTGACTATACAACGAACTTGATTTGATAATGGTACTGCTTAAACTGCCTTTGCCTATGTTGGTGGTGATTTAACTACAACTACTACTAGTTATTAAACCATATAAACTCCAACTCGATCTTCATCTGGTAGTGGCTTTGCTCTTATATCTACTATTGTAACATCATAATACATAATACAAATCATTGTCCAAACATATAATCACTTAGTTGTTAGTTCTGGCTCTGATACTTACCATGATGATGAAACTTGTCATCAATTAGCCATAATTTTTGAAATATATAAGTATGTGGTGATTTTGCAATACCTAGATGGAGAGTGTCGATGCTCCATAGCTATTTTCTAGCGTTTACACAAGCTCGTTGAAGAATCTTGAACCATAGGAGCATGACCGGAAACATTGACCCATCTAACAACACAACTTTGTTGAATTAGAGGCATAACTCTTTGCACTCAAACAATAGATAAAGATCCATTTGCAGAACAGAAGAAGAAATTTTTCAATGTGCTTACTAGAGAACACAAAACCTACTAAAGCTGCAGCTCGACCATAATTGTTCTTCTCCAATTTCAAAAAATTCAAAATTGTGGCTTCACTTTTTCATCTCAATCCAAAACTATGTAACTATAAATTCAAGTGAAAATAGGGTATTGTTGAGCCAAAACCACTAGCAAGAGAGTAAGCAGCACCAATTTCAATAGTATTATCAACACTAGTGGGCCAGTGGCACCAGTAGTTTACCTCTCTCCCGTTGTCGCTGTAAGCAAGGGGGTTGAAAAGCTAGACTAAAGTGCTTTGAGCTGGGGGAACAACTTATTGTACATGTGCCAATTGGACTTGTGGGGGAACAACTTATTTTACAAGTTTCGATTAGCATTGAGAGAAAGGCATGAAAATGACAATGAAAAAGTATGAGAGACATGGGGAAAAAGAGCATGTTTGTGTGGGCAAGTTGTCAGAGGGATGATGGTATTTTCCATGTGTGAGGTTTTTTACTATGTGTCTTCTCATTTTTAAAAGTAACCGAGAAGTTTCTAATTTCTTAACCTACCTTTATTAACATATTTTTTCATTTTATTTGATAGACATTGGAGGATACACACCTTGGGGCAATTAACATGTCTCTATTTGATTTAAAGTAGTGACTAAAATAATTGAAACCAGGAGATACTTATTTAAAAAAATATTGGGTACTGATTCTTCTTCTACTAAATGAAGAATTAATGGCCATGTAATGTGTTTTAGCAAGGTTTGTCAACAAATAAGAAACTTCCACCATGCGAAGTAACATAAATTGATTATACAAGTAACACCAACATATTTTCTAGCTCGTCAGACGCCAAACTGTGGTTTGGTTTTGATTTCATATAAGGAATTATGGTTGTATTGTACTCATTTACATTATCTTTGTTGTCAGTTTTATCCCCTCTGTAGAGAACATAGAGGTGACTTGATTATATCTTACATCTGCCTTTATTAATAACAAAGCAATTTCAGTGTTTGCTCTTTTCACACAAGTCTTTAGGAATTTTGTATTAATTTCAAATTTCCTGTCAAACTCTGCAGCCTCAGAGGATGAGTGTTGAACTCCTTGAGATGAGGATGGCTTACTTCCATTATAACATACTAAAACAACTGGAAGGATGATGATACACTTTTTTTTGTGGGATTCTAAGCATATGAAATTGGAAAGAAGGAGTCTACTATTCAACAGACATACAAGGTCTAAACTGTACAATTATAAGAACATTTTTCTAATTAATCAAGCAGAAAGGAGGAAACAAAACATCATATTGTAAGTCATTTATTCAACATTTTAGTTGTGATGATTCAATACTAAGTACCTAAGCAAACAAGAGTAAATATTACAAGAACAATGTATAGTCGAGCCATTTCTTGTGCAATGGTCAAGACCCATAGGCCATTAATGCAGAGAAAGCAGTTACTTTTGTATGTAGTTTACTCAAAACTTTAAGAGTGATGTCCTCTCTTATTTAGCAAATCATAACTTTTCAATTTTCCCATTCTTGTTTATTGCATATTTATAAATATTGTGTCTGTGTTCAAGATAATCATCATTTTATTTACTACATATGTGTTAAACATCTGTGCATTGGATTATATTATATTCAAATCACTTTACCTGTATTAACTTGCTATTATTTAAGCAACATTGTGATCTTAGGGAAAATTCTTGAATACATTGGAAAATTGGACCAACTCCAGATGTTGTAAGCTAATCTTAAAAGCTTATTGGTATTCATGAATTAAGAATCTAAGTAGACTGAACCTTATTTTTCATATTAAGATATGTTCTTGTCTCTCATATTAAAATATGTGCTAAACAACAATTTCTTTTATCTCAAACTTACTTGCATCATTGAAATGCTTGCTAGGAAACAACTGAACTTAGGTTGTTACATATGAAAATGGCAAGAAATGCGCAATAGAACCAAAGCACGGGATACCAATATGCACAAAATTTAATACATAAGAATTTGTAGCAGCAACCATACAATGACAACATGTGAATACTTGACCCTCTTCTATTTAGTACAAACTCTAATTACCGCAGGTCGAACCAATAGAACCATAATATCCAAAAAATAAAACTTCAACATTAACTTGAGGCAAGGACTTGTTGCCCCACAATCCCCTTGTTTTTGTAGTTTATGCAAGACTATCAATAAAAGACATATCAATTATCTTTGGGGTCATTTTTATATAAACTTTCCTTAATGATAATGTTATCTATGATAACCCATTTTATTTTCCCTATGTTTTTCCAACTCCTACAGTCATTACCCTAGATCAAATAAATCATAACCCACTCCCAGATGCGAAATGGCATAAAATGCAATCTATAAGATGTTGGGTCCATCCATGGTTAAACCGCACACATTTCCCACTCCCAATTGCAATCCTGTTTTAATCCAACGATTGATAAATCTTACCCCCCCCCACTTGCCATCTTATCTTTATCGACAAAGAGGGGGGGTCTGAAAAGTGGTTTCCCTGCCACTATGTGTCCTTCCCTTGTGATTTCGGACCCCCCCCCCTCTAATACCATAAACTACTCTGATCCTCCTCCGAAAGTGGTTTTCCCACTCCCACTATAACCCACAATTTCGCTTCACGTCACCCCCCACTTCCGCTTCACCTCCACTCCCCTACTGCCACGTAGATCCTTCTGCCTATCATTTCCCACCAACAATCATGACCCCACCTTCATGTCATCTCCCTACCTCCATCCACAACGTGCCAACTTAGCCATGGATGTCCACTCCCATCCCGATAGTATGTTCATTCCCTCCAATCCTCAACTGCCGTGTGGCCCATCCTGCATGAACAATTCTGAGAGAAGTAGCTTTCCTGCTTTCCTTCATAAATGTAGACCATGATGGGATTTCTAGATTGATCAACAACCCAAATCAACGAACACATCTGCTCCATGAGACAGCAAGAGTGTTTTTCGGCATTTCTTTAGCAGCATGGACATAAAAGGGACAACAAGAAAACAAGGCAAAGACACAGTGGAATAGTAATGACACTTTTAAACACGTTTCAAATAGAAAACAACGCATCAGAATTTGAAAGACCATATGCTCTGAATTTCCACAAATACAGTGCCAATGCTACAACAATTTTATTTCCCTAAAAAATTGTAAATGTTAGAGAAGCTCTGTTCATACAACTTCCATTTGTATTCAAATTCTGTTGTAACAAAAATCCTGATGAAGTCTCAAAGTTTTATTAATTAGATAGGAACATGTCTCTAGAACAATGGATTGAATCTGGCCCAGGTGGCAAGATATGTAAAGAGATCTTTCTATATGAATAAGTAGATTTCCGACTCTAAGAGGGGTTGACTGAGAATGTGAGAAACTAGGCTTCTGTAAAAAAAAATTCTTGTAATAGAAAATCTACATCACTCTATTTTTGTACCTAAGATTATTATTATGGATTTTATGAGTTTTTATTCTATTGTTATTAGTTTTAGATGGTACCTTGATTACTTGGAAATCTGTCATACAGCTCCAATTTCCTTCATTTATTGTGTATCACTGTCAGTGTTCATTTGTATTAGTTTTAAATCCATAGATGCCTCAACTTCCATTAAACATTGTTGTTGATCATTTTTTGTTCTAATTTGACTCCATGCCCAATGGTGGTAGTTATCACATTTTTCTTCACCTATAAAAATCACAAAAAGAGATCAGATTGAGTTTATCACAAGTAATTTTATAAACATTTTGAGAGAGCCCTCTTGCATTGGAAGGACTAATTTCCAATCTAAAGTTGGTTTGAAATACTTACATTGATAACGGATAATTTGAGATAATTTTCATAAAACCACTTTTAAAAAAATGGTTATTGTTTTCAAAGGATCATTGTTGAGATAAATTATTGCCAAAAAGGTAAATTGTTGTAATGGAGATTTATACCATAGTAACTACAAACACAAAGTATGGCCTACAAATTTGATGGATTGGCTCAGACAGTCTCAGCCCCCAGCAAACAATATCTCCAACATATGGAAGGCAATGATGAACGCGCTCCCCCTGCTGCGACTTGGAATTACCTGGAGAATAAAGGAAGGCAACGCTGTCCGCATTGGAACGGACCCATGGGTAGGATGCGGGAATGCTCACAGATTACCTGCCGACTTAATCAGCTACCTAAATGATAGAGGCATCATATACATCAAGCACATTGGCGACCACATCAACTCCACTGTCCTTCAACAAGCTTGGAAATCAGCTTATGATTTGGACATACCTGAGCATTGGAGACAAGACTGGCAGCTATATATTGAAGCCCTCACACAGGCCCATATTCGCTTAACAGAGGAACCCGACGAAATCATCTGGGCCCTTGCCAAGACAGGTCTTTACTCCCCAAAAGAGGGATACATCAGCCTCATGGATCCCCATAAACCTCAATCTATTGACCCAAATTGGAAATCCTTCTGGAAACTCAAGGCCGCCCCTCGCACCCGCCTGTTAATGTGGAACATACTCTTAGACAAGATCCCTACGGGTGCCAATCTGATGAAGAGATCCTTTCATGGCCCCTTCCGTTGCCATCTGTGTCGTATGGCTGATGAGAACACCGAACATCTCTTCCTGAATTGCACTTCATCTAAAGAGTTATGGAACGGTATATCTGCTCACTACCCTTCCTTACTCCCCTGGCAAGGCAACAATATCCAAGATGCTTGGAACTCATGGTGCCTTGCCCACAAAGGCAAAGCCAGGAACATGCCTCTCCTTGTCAACTGGGCCATCTGGATAGCTAGGAATCAGTCCATCTTCAATCTCAGAGAACCACACTGGCCATCTATCACTCAGCACATAATCTCAGATTATGATCACCTTCCAGAAGAGGACCCCGTAGCCCCTCAGCGCATCATCACCCCGGAGATCATTGATAAATCTAAACCTTGGGCATATTTTGATGGTTCAGCCCAGGAAGCAGGCTGTGGAGGGGGACTTATCCTACACCTGAATGATAAACACTGTTTCAAAATCCAAATAAACTTGGGGATGGGCACGAACAATTTTGCCGAACTCTGCTCTGTAAAACACCTCATATACTTTTCATTATCTCATCATTGTACACATTTGCAGTTATTTGGTGATTCAAAAATCGTATGTAATTGGCTCAATAATGCATCTCATTGCAATGCATATTCTCTCAGACATATCCTGGAGGAAGCTCATAGATTGATAAACATATTTGACTCTTTTGTCTGTCGACATATCTATAGGGAACAAAACACGGAGGCTGGCCAACTTTCAAAAGAGGCAACGCATCTTCAGGACAATGTCTGGTTGATACAGGAGGAGATTGATGGCACTCACCGTCAATATTACCACAGACTGTTTATAGAACAGGGACAAATTGGGCTTTAAGCCCACGTTTTTTGTAGTGCTCATTGTAAAAACATGTTTTATTTTCTTATATCTATCAGTCGGTTGTAGAAACAGTTCTTGTATAGACATACCTAGTACTCTCTCTGTATAGAGAAGATATATATATTTTTGCATCTTTTTCCCTCTAGTTGTTGACGGCAGTTTCGATACAACTCTGATTCCAGACTCCCTGCGAGGAGATTCACCACTCAGCAGTTCAAGTTTTTGTAAACAGACTTATATGTCTCCTGATAAGGCAAGTAATGCCTCCATATGCATATGCCTCGGCATCTACAAAATGTAATTTCTTAAGTTAATAGAAATTACGACTTTTTCCGAGGGAAAAAAAAACTACAAACACAAAGTTATAGTCATATGTATGAGTTGAGTTGTTTGAGTTTGATGTAACATAGAAATATTTCCATATTTTATATGAAGTATATGTATATTTTGGTCTTCCAAGAATTGTGTAGATAACAAGATTCAAAGTCATTACAAAAAATACTTATTATGAATACAACATATTACATTACATGCAAGAATCAAATCTAGGTGAAGAGAATAAGAATTTTGTTCCTAACCATTCAAATAAAACAAAATTAACACATTAATGCAAAATTCATTGCAAAAATATAAAATCAAATTTCAAATCTCTAAGTAAATTATCATAACTTGCCCTCATAATAATAATCATATATATGCATTGACAAATTTAACACCTTAACATTAAAACAAATTTCAATAAAACATCCCAAATAAAATTCTTAATTTTTTTCTCTATCTATATTAAACTATAAATCCAACTAAAAATATCATATTAAATTTTCATTCATATTGAACTCAACTAACTTATAAATATTATTAAAACCTTTTACCCACATATTTATTTAACTATAAAACATTATTATAATCATATCTCATCTAAAACATCCCAAAAATAAAATTCGTGTTTTTTTCGTATATATATTAAACCATAAATCCCAACTTTAAATTATCATTTAGTTGGAATATATCAAACTCAATCTACTTACAAATATTAATAAACTTTATATCTACTTATTTAATTCAACTATAAATTATTGTTTTTCATTTTAATTATTAATTCGATTTGTTTTTTTGTAATTTTTTGGACTTTCCAGTGTTGGAATGTGGCGGAAAATTTTGAAGTGAAATTTTGATTTATATTATTTAAACTAGTTTTTTGATTTTATATATGGATTCGGCCTAAAAAACTCCGAAGGCACTTGGATTACCCAAGAGTTACAAATATTAATAAACTTTATATCTACCTATTTAATTTAACTATAAATTATTGTTTTTCATCTTAATTATTAATTCGAGTTGTTTTTAGTGTAATTTTTTGGACTTTCCAGTATTGATGTGGCCGAAAATTTTGAGGTGAAATTTTGATTTATATTATTTAAACTGGTTTTTTGACTTTATATGGATTCGAAAGACACTTGGATTACACAAGACTTACCCATCAAACTTATAATTTTAATAAATTCCGACCAAATTTCAGAAAAATTAAACTAAAAAACCACCAAAAATTTTCCAAAAAAATTTCACTCTAATTAAAAAAACAAACAAACATAAATGTAAACAAAAAAACATATTCTAAATATTATATCAAAAGCACTTTTCTGCCATCATATCTTTTCAAAGAATAGTATACAATCATATTCTTTGAATGAAGAGTATGCCAAAAATATTGGTTTACTCTCATCATGCAATCATCACTCACTACTGGACTGATATCATTGCTCTGCCTTTCTTTTTCCTTGGGTAACAATTTGTCCTTTGCATGCATTTTTTCTATACGCTGTCTTTCATGTACTTAATTATTCCCTTCTTTAAATTATTTTTTCCTTACTTTTAAAATATGCTTTTAATATAGTACATGACATGTGGCAATCATGTTTCCTTTGCCACCATGCAATGTTAAGAATGCTTACGTTACCATTATTTGTTCGTTTATTAAAATATTGATTCCTCCATTCCTTAGAATATACCCTTCCTAGGCATATGTGCTACTTGTTGTATTGACATGTTGTCTTGTTTTGCTCCACTTGATAGGACTGAATTTCTATTGAGGATTCCTTTGATTTAATTTGTATAAATGGTCGTATAATTCTAATATGAAATTAATAATTAATATATTCGTAAGAAAAAACAATTTTAATTATATATTTTTAAGTATATAGAGATATATTTATATAAAATATATTTATATAAAAATATGTATTCATAAATATGTGCATTTATACTAAATGTATATTGAATTTATCTATTCATTATTTACTGGTATCACACAGGCAAGAGCTAATGGGCATACTATTGGGCATTAAATGTCCGGCTACATGCACCCTCGATAGTTGTTTAACACATGCCTGCGGTGATAGATAAATAAAAAAGGAGTTGTCTATAATGCGATTTTTTGAGATTCCGGTGACGGAATCCGGCGGAAGAAATTGAGATGAAATCATGATTTGTTGAGTTAAAATGGTTTTTTAACTGCATATTCGGATTCAGCACCTGAAAAACCCCTGGGACGGAAAGGCTTTCAAAAAGTCGCGTTAAAGACTACGGCAATAAAAAATAAGCGTGTGTGTTAAATAGCTATCGTGGTGTGTTAAATAGCTATCAGGGCGCATGTAGCCGAGCATTTAATGCCCAATAGTATGCCCGTTAGCTCTTGCCGTATCACACAAGCTTTTATTAGAGTTTCATTTACTTAAATGAAATTTTATTATAAAAAAGTTATTTTTCACCCACTTTTTATATTTTTTACACATATATAATAGTTTGGTTGATTTAAGCTTTTTGTTACTCATTTAATTGAGATTGTTTTGGGTAATTGATATTTTATTTGATTTACTTAAATAACTTATAAACCACACTGGTTGGTTCGACAACACTGTTTGGTTCTAAACGCGTCGACAAATGACATTCCATGTGATTTTTGCCGAAATCTTTTCTCTAACTTATTATTAGTTATATTTTTCTTATATATAATTTTAATTAGCTAGTTTAATCTGATTTATTATGTTAATGTGTAAAGAGGTCACATAACTTAATCTATCCTCTTCAGTTTTGTGAAGTTATTGATTATTATTATAGTTTATGTTTAATATTGTCTTTTATTTATAAAATTGAGGAATAGGAAAAAAAATTTAAAAAAATGATAAAATACCAATTATTTTACAGATTAGTTTAATTTTCAGAAATTTTTGTATTTTCTTTTGAATTCTTTTGGGTCATTCCAAAAATTCTATAGAGATTTTTTAGAATTCTAAATTTGAATGGTGTAATCTAAAAAAATATACATTTTAAATAACAAAAAATTGTAATCTCACTTAAATTTATATCTTTTAATTTTACTTAAAAAATAAAATTTATTTAATAATTAGATAGTGCACTTTTTAAAATTATATATTTAAATATATATATATATATATATATATATATATATATATTAAATTTATAATATGTATATTAAATAATTTGTTAAATATTTGAGAATGTTATAGTATATGGTTATTTTTAAATTATATATTGTTTTTAATAGGTTTTTAATATTTTTAAATATATTTTTGAAAGTGCATATTTTATTTGTATTATTTTTTTTGTACAGCTCAATTTGTAGCTAGGAAGGCTTAATCGCCAGGCCACCTGAGATCGAGCATGGTTGTTGCTTCTATGAGCGTTGGAAAATTGCAACACCCCGTAAGCACAATTCTCGGACCCAGACATCCCCATACAGAGCACCAAATTATTTGGCGAAATTTTTATAGAGAAATTTTATTTATAATATTAAAAAATAGAAAATTAAAAATATTTTTAAATTAATTAAAGTTTTTTTTTTGAAATTATATAAGAGAATTTTTTGCTAACATTTTTGAACAAACAAGTGTGGTTCATCATCTGGTTTGATGATGAACCACACTTGTTAGTTTGAAATGCCTCGATTAAAAATTTCTCTTATATGATTTCTACATAGAAACTTTACTTAATTTAAAAGTATCTTTAATTTTCCATTTTTTTAATATTATAAATAAAATTTGTGTGAGGGTTTGACCAAAACTTTTGCTTAATTCATTATGGATCATATAAACCTGAATACAGAAAACACCTTTAAATATTTTACAGGTACTTAAATTAAATTAAAATTTCAAAATATAAATTTTTTTAATATTTTAAAATTTTTGAATAAGTTTTTAATTATTTCTAAAACATAAATATAAGATATTTTACATATACTTAAATTAAATTAAAATTTCAAAATATAGATTTTTTTAATATTTTAAAAATTTTGAATATTTTTTTAACTATTTTTAAAATATAAATATAAAATTTTAACTAGTTATTTGTATTTATTTATCTAAATCAAATTAAATTAAATCATAAAATTTATTTAAAATATTTAATTAAAGATTATTAATAAAAATAAATATATTATTAATATTATTTAAACTTAATTTTTATTATATTTAAAAATTAAATACATCTTTAGGCCAAAATCTTGGACTTGTAAGCTTAATCCAACAACATGGGCATAAAATTCATCCAAAATAAATATACAATGTCTCTTGGATGATTATTATCATTCAAATATTACGAAATGAAGAAAGAGAAAAAGTGGAGTGTGATTAATTGATTGAGTATTTCAGTATGATTCATTGATTCAATATTTCTTGTTGTCTAATCAAAGGTTGAATTTGAGTTCTGTCCATATCATCATAGGCACAAACTTCAATCTTCAGAGGTATGATGAACTGAAACGTAAGAAGAAAGAAGAAACCTTAACACAAAGGCCATTATTTGCATTACAGAGGATAGTAATCATATAAACAATAGGGAATGCATATTATTTTTTTTGGACAAAAGGTCTTGTGGAAATTGGGTATGATTCACAAACATCATTATCTTAATGAATCGAAGATAACTAAGAGAGAGTTTGTGCATACTCTATATGTATATAACAAATTATATATTTTGGATCATTGTTTAGAATTATTGTAATTTTGTTTGTAATTATAAAAATCTTGTTTCACAAATTGGCCAAATATTTTTGACCCGGCTTTTCACTTTTATGAATATTGAGAATTGATTTTTTTTTGGATATGGTAAACTCATGGTGGGTAAAAATTGTGGTTTTTTATTTTTATGGGTTGGGAATTGATTTCGTGTAGAGAAAGTAAATAATGGTGAATAGCATGTTTTGGGAAGAAATTTATGAAACTAAATAATATTTAAAGATGTTTTTATTTCTAATATTTGTATGTGAAGATTGTTGATAAACATGAGGGATTCCAATTCCCAATTCTTTGAATTATTGAGCTATTCCTTTATAACTTGAAGGAGGTGATTATGTTCGTTGTTGCTTTTAGAGGTAGACAAGTTAATATTAACAATGTCTTTGTTGCACTTTCTTAGACCATTACAAATACCATGGATGATAGCTATGAGGGACTTTAATAAACCATTGGGTTACTCCCTAATAGCTTGAAAAAAGTCATTACATTCATTGTTGCCTTTTGAAATAGACAAGTTGAGATTGATCATTTCTTTGCTACACTTTCTTAGATCCTTGTGAATACCATGGAGCTCCATCGCTAGATAATATATATAATAGGCATGGTCCATGGTATATGTTGAGTTCCATTATCACTGAAAATTAGTGAGGGTGACTACTAGATAAAGACGGGGCATTAAAGAGACAAACAAAGAGATAGGGAGAGACATCCACAAAGGTTAAGATATGGAAGAGGCTCCTATGTCAAGTCCCAATACGATATGATCAAATTGTATATTACAACATAGATTTTATAGAAAACAAAAAATTGACAACTAACCCTTGAAGAGAGCTTGCACTAAAAGAATAAGCCAGATCCACTAGCAAAACAAAAAATGAAAGAAAGGGTTTATGCTATTGCAAAAAAAGGGAGGTCAAGGTGCCACAAATAACATTGAATGAGTAGGAGTACAAAGTAAATCCTCTTCTTAACCTAAGTTAATTGATGTGACAAGGGTCGATAGATGGATAAGCATCCCCTTAAATTATTTTAGTTCTTACATAAAACCACCATCAATGTTTTATGTAATTAGGGAAGTTCTTGGAGATATTTTGATCATAATGGAGACTCCAAGTGACTTCCTACAAGAGAATTCACCATCTGGGAGAGTTGTGCCTAGATTGGCGATGACATCAACCTCTATATTGTTTTATCTTAGCATTTAGAAAAAGGGGGTTTAACTGAATTGTCTCGACAACAAATTGATTCTTTGAACTTTCTCGCAAATAGGTGGAGAAGAAACATAAGCTTGATATTGACGACTCATATTATAAGGGCCAAGTCACCATTCTCCATCACTTCTTGAATAGAATGAAAAACCAAAATTTGAATTCCTCAAAAAGAAACTGGAACCTCCACCTCATTGTTGGTGGCATGGGGAAATCCATATGCATATTCAAATTATTTTTATTTTCCAAGGTCTAACCTCATGCCCACACCCTAAATCTGCTACCCCTAAGTTTCCCTTACATGCTTCATCAAAGAAGAGTGAATGTTGATTCTTGTCCTTCAACCATTTGTTTATCTACTCCTCTCCCAATCTAAAATCTAATAAATAATCTTTAATATAAAAACCAAAATATTTTATGAAATTTTGGTAACTTAATTTGATTTGCTAACAAAATTTAGTTTTTATCCACCAACAAAATTCTGAATATATGTTTTTGATTTTGCTAAAAACACTCAATCTCTTCTTTTATTATTGGAATGAGAACACCCTTACAATTATCTATAATGTTTGGACAAGTTTATGATCTTGACTTTAAAGCCCACAAGGAACTTTATAACCAGTGTTTAAATGTGCATTTAAGTGTACTTAAGTAAAGATATTTTAAATAAAATCATATTAGATCATGAAAATCACAATTGGATACAACTTTTAGTTGTTGAAGTTATAACTAGGTTCAATCTTCATAATTTATCTATTTTATCATTATGTTTTTGTAAATAAGTCAAAAAGAATTTATTAAAGTCAAAAGAAAAATTATTTTTGTTATGTCCTATTTGGACATTTGAAAGAAAAACAAAAAATAAATTTTGTGTCTTTTGGTCAATTCCCAACTGCCAAGTTGTCCCTCCAAATGACAAGTTGGCTCAACCCCTTTTTGGCAACCATTCAACTTCATTGATGGCTCTATAAAGTAGACATTTGACCCCCTTCTTGAGCACTTGGACACACAACATGTAAGTCATCCATCTCTACAATTTACAAAGAATAAAAAGAGTGAAGAAGGTCGAAATACAGAAGGACAACGAGTAAATTTATATGCTCTCACTCTAGCAAAATTAGAAGATCAAAGAACAATCCCAAATATTGGTCATGTCTCCCTATGGAAAAGTATGAAGATTACAGTCCAAACTTTTGTGGGTTTCTGTGGTACACCAATGATAAAAAACGAAGCTTCTGTGGTCAAGACATAGGTCAAATTTTAGGCCTCTTAGAGCAAATATATCTTAGATCATGACCATGTGCTTGGAGGTTACTTTGTGGATACATTCATGGGGGTTGACATAGCACTTGGGAAGTAGTTGTCATGATACTGGTCAGTGTTTCTATGACTTGGATTTCCCTTGTTGACAAATATTCTATAAGGAAAGGATTGTTGGGTTTTCCTCCTTGTGGATTTTTCCGTGACCACTGGCCTAAATTCTAGCGTCTCTTGTCTCTTGTGCATTGTAATCTCTATTTATTTTGTACTTGCATTGTTAAATTGTATAATTTGTTGATGAATAATAAAGTAAAAGATAAAATAATAATAAACACCTTCGTAAGTAATTATCATGTTTATAAATTCACCCTTATAATCAAATTTCAACATGGGATTAAAGCTAGTTTTGGAAAGTGTTTTGAATTGCCTCTGTGATGTGATATGAATTCTATATGTAGTGTTGGACAAAGATTCGTAAATATATATTTCTGTTCCAAGTATTGAACATGATCATGAGCTAAGACTGACGTCTATAGAGATCTATTGAAGGGATCCAAAGTTTGTATATTAATATGAGCTATGAACCTTATTCTTTGAACTATGACCATATTACACCAAGTTGACTATGTCTATGATATCAACTCATCCTTATAATCTTAATTATCTTTATTTTTATGGAACATTTTGAACTACATCACTGTGGTATCGTAATATTGTTGTGGCATTGCTCAAGTACTCAATGATGATCCAAACTCCTTAATCAAGGCTCCTATCTCTTGTGGATACATATGTAACAAATCTAACCTTACTCCCCCACGCAAGGATATTTTTTTAAGTATATAAAAATATGCATTTTATTTATTTTATGAATAATAAATATGTGTATTTATACCAAATATATATTGAATTTACATATTCATTATTCACTTGGTATCACACAAGTTTTATTAGAGTGTGATTTACTTAAATGCCATTTTATTATAAAAAGATTATTTTTCACATATTTTTTATATTTTTCACAGATACATAATAGTTTGGTTGATTTAAGCTTTTTGTTATTGATTTAATTGGTTGCTTTAGTTAAATGATATTTTATTTGATTTATTTAAATAACTTATTATTATAAAAATATATATAATTTTCTTATATATAATTTTAATTAGCTAGTTTAATCTTATTTATTATGTTAATGTGTAAGGAGGTTATATAACTTAATCTATCAAAACTGAAAATATTAATTAGTATTATAGGTTATGTTTAATATTGTCTTTTATTTATAAAATTGAGGAAAAGGAAAAAAAAATGATAAAATACTAATTCTTTTATGGCTTAGTTTAATTTTAGAAATTTTTGTATTTTTTTTTATTTTTTTGACTTTTTTGGGTCATGTCAAATTTTTTAGAGAGATTTCTTAAAATTCTAAGTTTGAGTTATATAATCTAAAATAATACACATTTTAAATAACAAAAAATGACAAACACACCTAAAATTATATCTTCTAATTTTACCAAAAAAAAATCAAATTTATTTAATAATTGATGGTACCTTTCTTTAAATTTTATACCTAAAAAGTTAAAAATTATATATATACCTAAAAAGTTAAAAATTATATATATATATATATAGTTAGTTAAAAATTATATATATATAGATAAAAGAATTTGTTGAAAATTTGAAAATGTTATAATATAGGGTTATTTTTAAATTATATATTGATTTTAATAAGTTTTTAATATTTTTAAAAGTGTATATTTTATTTATAATATTTTCTTTTCGTATTTCGCGGAATTTGTATCTGAGAAGGCTTAATCGCTGTGCCACCTGACATCGAGCATGGCTGCTGCCTTATAAGTGTTGGAGAACTGCAACACCCTGCAAGCACAATTCTCAGGCTGGGGGGTCTTGAACCAAGACGTCCCCATACAAAGCACCAAGCCGTTTGTGCAAACCTTCAGAAACATATTTTATTGGAAATTGAAAATTGAAAATATTTTCAAATATATTATATATACAAATAAATTAAAATTTCAAAAATATTTAATTCGTAATGTTAAAAAATTAAAAATTAAAAATATCTTTAAATCAAAATTTCAAAAATATCAATTTTTTAAAATTTTAAAATTTTTGAATACTTGTTGATTATTTTTAAAATATAAATATAAAATTTTAAATAGTTATTTGTATTTGATGATCCAAATTGAAATTAAATTAAATTATAAAAAATATTAATAAAAATACATATATTATTAATAGATTTAAATTTAATTTTTAATTATATTTAAAAATTAAATACATCTTTGAAAATTATAATTAGAAAAATAAGAACAATTTTTATTTACCAACCCACCAAAATCTTTGACTTGCAAGCTTAATCCAACAACATGAGCATAAAGTTCATCCAAAATAAATATACAATGTCTCTTGAATGATTATTAACACTCAAATATTATTACGAAATAAAGAAAGAGGAAAAGCGGAGTGTGATTAATTGATGGAGTATTTCACTATGATTCAATATTTCTTGTTGTCTAATCAAAGGTTGAATTTGAGTTCTCTCCATATCATCATAACCACAAACTTCAATCTTCAATCTTCAGAGGTATGATGAATTGAAACGTAAGAAGAAAGAAGAAACCTTAACACAAAGGCCATTATTTGCATTGTGTAGGATAGTAATCATATAAACAATAAGGAATGCATATTATTTTTCTGGACAAAAGGTCTTATGGAAATTGGTTATGATTCACCCCTATCATTATCTTAATGAATCGATGATAACTAAGACAGAGTTTGTGCATAACAAATTATATATTTTGGATCATTGTTTAGAATTATTGTAACTTGTTACTAATTATAAAGATCTTGTTTTACAAATTATAAAATATTTTTGACCAATAAAAAGGAAAGGAAAGTAGTGTGTATTGTGGCTTTTCACTTTTATGAGTACTGAGAGGCTTTTCACTTTTATGAGTACTGAGAATTGGTTTTTTTGAACATGGTAAATTAATGGTGGGTAAAACATTGTGGTTTTTTATTTTTATGGGTTGGGAATTGATTTCATGTAGAAAAGGTAAATCAATGGTAAATAGCATGTTTTGGGAGGAAAATTTATGAAACTAAATGATATTTAAAGACGTTTTTATTTCTAATATTTGCATGTGAAGGTTGCTGATAGACATGAGGGATTCCAATTCTTAATTTTTGAATTATTGAGCTGTTCCTTCATAATTTGAAGGAGGTGATTATGTTCGTTGTTGCTTTTAGAGGTAGACAAGTTGAGATTAACAATGGCTTTGTTTCACTTTTTTAGACCATTACAAATAACATGGATGATAGCTATGAGGGACTTTAATAAATTATTGGGTTACTTCCTAATAGCTTGAAGAAAGTCATTACATTCATTGTTTCCTTTTGAAATAGACAAGTTGAGATTGATCATTTCTTTGCTACACTTTCTTAGACCCTTGTGAATACCATGGAGCTCCATCCCTAGATAATATAGATAATAGACATGGTCCATGGTACATGTTGAATTCCATTATCACTGAAAATTAGTGAGGATGACTACTAGAGAAAGATAAGGCATTGAAGAGTCAACCAAAGAGATAGGGAGAGACATCCACAAAAGTCAATTTATGAAGGAGGCTCCTATGTCAAGTCCCAATAGGATATGATCAAATTGTATAATACAACATAGATGTTATAGAAAGAAAAAAGTTGAGAATTAACCATGAAGAGAGCTTGCACTAATAAAATAAGCTAGAGCCACTAGTAAACAAAAAATGAACGAAAGGGTTTACCCCATTGCAGAAAAAGGGAGTTAAGGTGCCCCAGATAACATTGAATGAGTAGGAATACAAAGTTCATAAGGAGGAGGGAGGGATTAAATCCTCTTCTTAACCTAAGGTAATTGATGTGACAAGGGTGGGTATTTTAGTTCTTTTTTTTTTTTACAGAAACGGTTACGGAGTGATTATATTCATCTTGGCCTGAATGCCGAAATTTTGATTACATTGGAGATTTCTTTATCATGTTGCCTCTCACTGTTGAGAGTGAGGATGCAGCTAAAGCTTGATTTCTTCCTTGACAAGGAATCCATGGAATCAATTTCAGAGATTTTCCCCCACTTGAAGATACAAACAAATTTATTTAATAGCAAATAGTAAAACATGGCAGCAATCAGCTTATGGAATGGGTTCCCATGATTCTTCTTCGTCTTTCATCTTGACCCCGGCAGAGAGGAGGGCAGCTTTGTTGGCTTCAATGTCCGCCTCTTTATTATGAGTTCTCAGCACATGATAGTAATTCAAGTTCTGAAAAGTGCTTTCCAAGCCTTTGATTCTGGTTATCAGCCTTGCTAGTTTAAGATCCAAAGTTGGGGAATTGGAAGCCATTGCGTTTATAATTATCTGGGAGTCACCTGTAACATTAGCTTCTTTTATGTTTAAATCTTTGAGGATCTTGAGGCCTTGAAAGAGGGCCAAGGCCTCCACTTGAATGCTAGAAGAATATCCAAGTCCCCAAGCATAGGAATGGATTTTTTCCCCAATCGGATTTACAACAACACCTCCTGCACCATCTTTGCCCAGATTGCCCTTTGCTGCCCCATCAAAAAAGAGAGAGTGTCTTGCTTGCGTTTTGGTCCAGTCTTGAAAGTCAGTTTCAGACTTCCTTATTGGCCAGTCTTTAATGGTAGGGGCATTTCTAACTGCTAGTTGAAATTGAAGCTCTAGGATCGATCCCCAAGTGATGTCCTGTTGACTGAGATTGGTGTCGTCTTTTATATCAGTCAAGCACTCCTTAATGTGGCATTTGATCTTGATTTCTAAGGCCTTGTGATTCTGCTTTGTATTTTTGAAGATTCTTCTGTTACGTTCTAGCCATATCTGCCAACAAATAACCTTTGGAAGGAAAACCCACGTAATTTTAATTATCTGGTTTTTAGGAGCTGGGCCAAGATATCTGGTTGCCCAAATTGAAAAGAGATCAGTCGTGGTGCAAGGAAGCGTGAAATTAGGATCCAAATTATGTATAAAGGAAAACCATATATGCTTGGAGAAGTTACATTCTAGAATTAAATGGACTGTTGTCTCTGCATTTTCATTGCACAATGAGCAGATGGAGGGACCGTAGAATCCTTTCCTCTGCAAAATGTCATAAGTTAAGATTTTTCCATGGCAGAGAAGCCAGGCAAAGAAGTCAATTTTGGGCCATGAAGGAATACGCCAGACACCTCGCCAAGGAGCTGGGTCAGGGGGGACATATGGCCTCTCATTCAGTTTGGCGTACCCCAAGGAGACTGCGTAACCTCTGGCATTCGGCCCCCAACCTTTCAAGTCTCTTTTCCTCATGTGCGTGGGCGCCAAGCCATGCAAGAAATCAAGCAACGTGGCCCATTCGTTGGTCAGGTGATCCGGCACCTCAATGCGTTTCCATCCTGCCCAAACAGAATTGTTCCAAAGAGAAATGTCCCACAACGATCGCAGTCCCTCTCTGTCCATCCAGCAACGCAGCGCTCTAATGGAGGCTCTGTCTTCAATTGGATCCTTATTCATGATTTTGTCAGTCCAGATGCTGATCTTTTTTCCATTACCTGGGATCCAGTAGGAGTGCGCAGTAATTAGAGGGGTAGCTTTAGCATACAGTTTCAGGAATGTCGAGTTAGGCAATTGAATTACATTTTCTAAACATCTGGTGCGAGGTCCTCTGAAATACTTTTTCCAGAGAGCCAATTGGGCCCAGCCAAGCTTGCCATTGCCACATTCTGCTGACAGAGATTTTTGAAATTTAAACCACCCTCCCACAGTGGCTTGGAGATGGTTTCCCAACTGATAAGGGGAATCTTGTTTTCGTTTTGTTTTCCTCCCTTCCAAAAGAACCTCCGTATGTATTCTTCCATTTTTTTTAAAATGGTTGCCGGAGCAAGAAGCCCAGAAAATTGAAATAAAGGGAGGCTGGTAAGCATATATTTAATTAAGACTGATTTGCCAGCAGTATTGAGCCAGGAGTAACCCCAGGCTTGAATCTTAGACTTGAATTTTTCCAGCTGTGGGAGCCAGTCTTTGCTTGCAGGTCTCTTATGAAATACAGGGAGACCCAAGTATTTGAAAGATGACCAGGAGGAGGAGGCTGCAAAACCCAAACATCTAGAAATGTCAGAGAGCAATCTAGGCGTAGTATTCCAGCTGAAGATGTGGCATTTGCTCTTATTTACAATGTTGCCTAAGGCGTCACTGAATTCATCCAAAACTGCTTTAAATTTTGAGGCAGAGGAGAGAGAGGCAGAACCCAATAACAGAGTGTCATCTGCAAACAAGGCATGGTTTATGTTTTTGACCCCTCTTGCAATACACAATCCATTGATATCTTGATCTTGCATCTTTTTGTCTAACAAGAAGCTGAGGACAAAGGCTTGGATGACAAAAAGAAGAGGGGATAGAGGACACCCCTGTCTAAGTCCTCTCGAAGCTTTGAAAAAATCAGTGGCTCTTCCATTTACAAGAAGAGCAATCCATGGCTCTGAGATGCATGCCCAAATCCATTTAATGAAATTTGCTCCAAAACAAAAATTGCTCATAACATTTAAAAGAAAGTTATGATTACTTGATCGAAAGCATTGGCTAAATCAAGTTTAATCACCATACCTTGCTCTTTTCGGAGAAGACTTGAATGAATTGCCTCTTGTACGAGAATGAAGTTGTCCACGATCTGCCTTCCTTGGATGAAGCCTCCTTGATTCTCAGGGATTATTTTGGGTAGAATGAGCTTCAGTCTGTTTGCAATTACTTTGGTGATTAATTTGTATGCAATGTTACATAGGGAAATCAGCCGGAATCTGTTGAAGTTGTTGGCACCTTTTTCCTTGGGTATGAGGGCTAAGAAAGCAGAGTTTGTGCTGCCTCCTATTTTCTGAGTATTTTGAGACTTTTGCACCATTTTGAGAAGGTCCTTTTCAACAATCGGCCAGCAAGCTTGAAGAAATCTGGCAGAGAAACCATCCGGCCCAGGGGCCTTATCCGGATCCATATCAAAGAGGGCCTTTTTCACTTCATCTTTAGTGACTTTGGCCTCAAGAATCTCATTCATACGATGAGAAATTACAGAGGGTATAATGTCTAACAGATCTGAGTATTGATTCGGATCCTTGTCTTCACTATACAAGTTTTGAAAGTGAGAAAAGGTTGCTTTCTTTATGTAATCAAAATCCTTATGAGTGTCATTATCCTCTTTAATCTCAGAAATAGTGTTGAATCATTTCCTTGCCTGGGCTTGTTTGTGGAAAAAAGCAGTATTCCTATCCCCTGCTTTGAGCCAGAGATTACGGGATTTTAATCTCCAATATTCTTCTTCAGCTAAGCAAGCCTTGTGGAAGCATTGTTGCAGATGAGCTTCTTGTTCTAATAACTCCTTTGTGATTATGGCGTTCTCCATACGAGTTTGATGGGAGACAAGAGAGGCTTTAATGGATTTCCTTTCTGTAACCGGATTGGACAGAGTTTTGACCCATCGTTTTAGAGCTCCTTTTACCCTTCTAAGCTTTTCCTCCCAGATATAGAAAGGTGAACCTTTGACAGGCTGATTCCAGCATTCCTTGACAGTTTGCATGAAGTCTGGCTCCTTTACCCAGAGAGGGCTAAATCTAAAGGGGATAGGTCCCAGATCAAGATGAGCTAGGAGCTCTAGCTTTATGGGCTTATGGTCCGAGATGCTGCTAGCAAGAATATGCATTCTGGGTTCTAGGCCTAGCAACAAATAGGAACTTTGAATAAAAAATCTATTTAGCCTGGCAGCAATATGTCCAGGGCCCACTCTTTTATTAGACCAAGAGTACTTACCAAAAGAAGGTTTGATATCCAGCAAGTCCTAGTCCTGCATAATGTCCTCCACCCATTCCCTTGCCGGATCTCGTACTACGCTGCCTCCCCTTTTTTCAGATGGATGGAGAGTGAGATTGAGGTCTCCAGCAATAATTATATTTTCCAGGTTTGTCAAGTCTGCTTGGTGCCTTATAGAATCCCAACAGTCCTTTTTTTCCCCGACATTGACTGGAGAGTAAACATTGAAAAGACAAAAAATTTCCTTGGTGTCTAGATTCTGCATTTTCAGCAGCAACCAGTGAGTATTCCTAGCCTCAAATAGGACTGCAAATTTGTTAGTGTTCCATAGAGTTCCAATTCCTCCCGAGGCACCCCAGGTAGAGATTTTCTCTTGCTTCACTTTTGAACCAAAGTTTCTTGCTTGCTTGAAGGAAGACTATGTCTTCCAACTTTGTCTCATGGACGAAAAGTATGGCTGGAGTTTCTGTTCTGATTAAGCTTCTGATGGCTTCTTCCTTAGCTTTTCTCCCCATACCTCTACAATTCCAGGAGATGACCTTCATTATTTATGTCTCTAATGGGCTCCCTTGGAACCTTGGGGCTGATTTTTCAACATCTTAGGCTTTGGAGCTAGCAGTTTTTCCAAAGTTGGTTTGTTGCCCTGAAGTTTTTCTTTGTAAGTCTCATGCTCCCTTTTTTCCCTGTCAGTTTTCTGGCCTCTTGTAGATCTTCTTACCGAGGTTTGGGACTCTCTTATTTCCCCTTCCTCTTCGGATTCGTCCGTTTCCTGCTCTTCTTCCTCCTCTTCTAAAATATTACCTTTGGGGTTTTCAGCACTTATTCCTTTGGGGGAGGCTGAGGGTGTACCTTTTCCTGAAGGAGTTGTTTTTTGGATCTCGGTCTCCTGAGTAGCTTCTATCTCCTTTTGGACCACGACGTCCTGGATGTCCTTTGTTTGTGAGCTCAGAGGATCGAACGTATTTTCTAGAGTAGGCTTGGGCGGGATCTGCTGAGCAGTGGCCTGGTGAGGCCCTTTGCCATTAGGGCATCTCGGCTTCTGATTCTTGAGATAAGGTTTGGATCGCTTGGCTTGATTCCATCCATCCTCCTTCCCCTGCGTAGCCTCATTGTTGGTCGGGCAGTCTCTGGCGAAGTGTCCATAAACATGGCATTTCTGGCATTTGAAGGGCAGTTGCTCATAATCCAATTTCTGTAAATGCGTCCAACTTCTGGCCTTTATTGTGATGGTCTCTGGTAGTCCCACCTCCAGATCTACTTCTACACAGATCCTATCACAATCATATTGGTCTTTATTATTTGCTCGGTCTATAAATTTCCCTAGGGCATTTCCAATGTGTCTCAACGAGTCCAAATTCCAACAATGCATTGGGAGGTTTGGAATTTTGACCCACACCGGGACTGCTTTGGGCACATCTACTGCCGGATCGAAGTCCGGGGTCCAATTATTCAAATACAAACCCTGAGGGCCCATGAAGTAGGGGCCATTTTGGAAGATCAGATCTTTGTCGTCCTTTGATGTGAATTCGAAGAGGAAGTATCCTCTCCCCAGAAAGTAAGAGGTGACACTTTCTTTGATCAACGGCGCCCAGTTTCTGTTGACCCAGCTCTCAGTGGATTTTGGGGACGGCCATAGCCCAGTGAACTGGCCGATGAGAGCCCGTTCGGCTAAAGACAGAGCAACTTGGATTGGGGTTTCTGGAGGAAGGGAGATCACCGGAATATCGTCCAGTTTTTTTACAAATTTCGCAGCTTCAACATTTTTCTTCTTTGGGAGCCCAACCAAGAGCCGATTGAAGGCCTCAGAAGGCGAGATCGGCAGAGGAGGTGGAAGAGCTGCCTGGGGAGTGCCCAACCCCTCCATAGTCTCAATCCCCAGGATCGAGACTGTCAAAATCCAGCAACTCGATCCATAAACCAGTCTGACCGCAGCATGCAAGTCCGCAGGAATCAGACCGGCAAAGGGCGGGCGCGCTCGCTGCTTGCAGATCGTGCAAGATGTAGGCCTCGGGGGTCAGAGCCGAAGGTTGCAGAGCGCGCGTCTGAAAAAGTTTTTACCACTGGACTAATTTATTATAGTACTATTTCTAAAAATTATTTTGGTTCTTACATAAAACCACCATCAATATTTTATGTCATTAGGGAAATTATTGGAGGTATTTTGATCAGAGTGGAGACTCCAAGTGACTCTCTACAAGAAAATTCACCATTTAGGAGAGTCGTGCCTAGATTGGCAATGGCATCAACCTCTCTATTGTTTTCTCTTAGCATTTAGAAAAAGGGGGTTTAATTGAATTGTCTCGATAACAAATTGATTCTTCGAACTTTCTTTCAAATAGGTGGAGAAGAAACATGAGCTTGATATTGAGGACTCATATTAAAAGGGCTAAGTTACCTTTCACCATCACTTCTTGAAAATAATGAATAACCAAAATTTGAATTCCTTAAAAAGAAACTCTAACCTTCACGGCATTGATGGCGGCATGGGGAAATCCCTATGCATATTCAAATTATTTTTATTTGCCAAGATCTAACCTCATGCCCAAAACCAACATCTACTACCCTTAAGTTTCCCTTAGATGCTCCATCAAAGAAGAGTGAGTGTTGATTCTTATCCTTCAACCATTTGTTTATCTACTCCTCTCCCAATCTAAAGTCTAATAAATAATCCTTAATATAAAAACCAAAATATTTAATGAAATTTTGGTAACTTAATTTGATTTGCTAAAAAAAATTAGTTTTTAACCACCAACAAAATTCTAAATATATGTTTTTGATTTTTCTAAAAACACTCGATCACTTTTTTTATTATTGGAATGAGAACACCCTTACAATTATAATGTTTGGGCAAGTTTATGACCTTGAGTTTAAAACCCACAAGGAACTTTATAACCAACGTTTAAATGCGCATTTAAGTAGACTTAAGTAAAGGTATTTTAAATGAAATCATATTAGAGCATACAAATCACAATTGGATACTTGAAGTTATAACTAGGTTCAATCTTCATAATGTATCTATTTTATCATTATGTTTTTGTAAATAAGTCAAAAAGAATTTATTAAAGTCAAAAGAAAAAAATATTTTTGCTATGTCCCATTTGGACATTTGAAAGAAAAACAAAAATTAAATTTTATGTGTCTTTTGGTCAATTCCCAACTTCCAAGTTGTCCCTCCAAATGACAAATTGGCTCATCCCCTTTTTGGCAACTATTCAACCTCATTGGTAGCTTTATAAATAAGACATTCAACCTCCTTGAGCACTTGGACACACAACATGTAAGTCATCCATCTCTAATTTACAAAGAATAAAAAGAGTGAAGAATGTCGAAATAAAGAAGGACAAGGAGTAAATTTGTATGCCCTCACTCTAGCAAAATTAGAATATCAAAGAACAATCCCAAATATCGGTCATGTCTCCCTATGGAAAAGTACGAAGATTACAATCCAAACTTTTGTGGGTTTCTATGGTACATCAGTGATCAAAACCGAAGCTTTTGTGGTCAAGATATAGGTCAAATTTTAGGCCTCTTAGAGAAAATATATCTTAGATCGTGACATGTGCTTCGAGGTTACTTTGTGGACAAATTCATGGGGGTTGAATTAGCACTTGGGAAGTAGTTGTCATGATACTATTGGTCAGTTTTTCTATGACTTGGATTTCTCTTGTTGACAAATATTCTATAAGGAAAGGATTGTTGGGTTTTCCTCCTTGTGGGTTTTTCCCTGACCACTGGCCTAATTTCTAGTGTCTCTTGTCTCCTGTGCACTGTGATCTCTATTTAGTTTGTACTTGCATGGTTAAATTGTATAATTTATTGATGAATAATAAAGTAAAAGGTAAAAAAACAATAAACACCTTCATAAGTAATTATCATGTTTAGAAATTCACTCTTACAATCGAATTTCAACATGGGATTAACACTATTTTTGGAAAGTGTTTTGAATTTCCTCTGTGATGTGATATGATGTCTATATGTAGTGTTGGACCAAGATTCCTAAAGATATATTTATGTGAAATTGTGATAAGTCTGAATCATAATCTAACATCCAAGTACTGAACATGATCCTGAGCTAAGGTTGAGGTTTGTAGAGATCTATGGAAGGGATCCAAAGTTTGTATATTAATATGAGCTATGAACCTTATTCTTTGAACTATGACCATATTACACCAAGTTGACTATGTCTATGATATCAACTCATCCTTATGATCTTAATTATCTTTGTTTTTATGGAACATTCTGAATTGCATCACTGTGGTATCATTATATCGTTGTGGCATTGCTCAAGTACTCAATAGTGATCCAAACTCCTTGATCAAGACTCCTATCTCCTATGGATACATATGTGACAAATCCAAACTTACACCCCCAGTCAAGGATACTTCAGTCTCATGAAATATCGACTGACTTCTCTAGTGTAATTCATTATGATTTGTTTAATGCACTAAAGAAAGGATTTAGGAAGCCACCTTGATCTAGATTTGAAATAAAAATATCAACATTATTTAAAGAGAAATCAAAGTTATGTTATCTAAAGAAGGGCGAAAGAAGCCTTTATTGCTTACTCTAGTGAGTAGAACAAAGTCATCATCATGTTTTGAAGAACCAAAGAACTTTGAAATATTTTCCTCATATGTCTAAGACATAAATATTCTTTAAAGGAGATCAAAGTCTTTGTATGTTAGTAAGTTAAGATTATATGAACTTGAAATTCAAAAACCTCAGATCAAAAGAAGTTGCAGAGGTGTAAGAAGCTCAACAGAACCTCAACAGATGATTACTTCAATAGGTCAAGATTGTTACAAGATCTCAGGATTAATGGTAATCAAAAATATTGAGGATTTTGGCATCCTATGTCATCAAAGGTTTCAGATGAAAGGTCAAGCATTTGGAATAAGAATCATTGTTGTTTTTCTCAATATACCATGTCTTAAAGGATCGAGTTCCTTAAAACGACCCAAGTCACTTTGAAGGACCAAGATCATACTCAAGAATGATTTCCTATTGTTTTAAAGTCATTGTCAGTGTATCAAATCATGAGAAGTGTTACAATGAAGTTCAATAATAACAAAAACAAGTTTCTAGAGTTCTTTTTTTTTATGCTTACTCCATGCAAGGAAGTCAAATTTTCTGGAATTCAAGTTGCCTTGAATGCCATTATGTTCCTGTCTAAGAACATGTAAAATGCTAATAAGACGTTTTGCATCTGATGGTCATTTAGAAGTAAACCCCCTTTGAAACGTTTGTTGTTAATCAAGAGTTGATATCAAAATGTGTGAAGGTCCTATGGATAATATTCCACTAGTATTGCTACATGGATTGTTGAAGAGTCTGTAATCCTTATAAGATTTGAATGAAAAAAGAGTTGAGTACTTCTTTAGGATTGAAAAAGGAAGCTTTAGATATTGACTTGCACAAGACCGCAAGGATGAGTGTGATATATCTAGGGTTTGTAAAGGGTTATGAAAATATAGGGTTTTTATTTTAAAAACCCTAGCTATACATTCAAATATCTAGGATGCAAAAGGATTTGAACAACAATTCCCTAGCATTTATGGACAAAACCTTAGGATAAGTTGTTTCTGCTGAAAGAAGAAAAACCTAACCCTAGCAAGAAAAAAATGCTATCATGACAATGATGTGAATGAAGCTTACAAATTTGTAGATAAATGAAAGATCAAGGGGAGCTGAATCTCCTCTCAAAAGATAAGTATTCTATAAATTTTGTCTTTGATTAAGATTATTGTTGTTATCTTTAATTTTGGTTGGTCTCTTGTTTATTCTTGGTTATACTTGTTTTCCCATGATCTCCTAGTGAGGATTACAAGTAAATGACAAGGGTTGATTAGGATTTGGCAACAAAAGAACGATACGGAAGAACGAAACATAGTTAGAGGACTTTCCAGATTTATAGAAGACCTTAATATTGGAGGAATAGACAGTATTGATTAATTAGTCTAGGAAAAGTCAAGCTTGTAACAGATGGCATCATAGAAGAGAGAAGGTTCTCCCACTAAGAGGGAGAGGATCATGTTAAGACAATTGCCTCAATTAGAAGAGTTACCATAGGAAGAGGAGCCCCATGATTAAAGAATACCTCATACTTTGGGATTGATTAAATGATTTGTTTGTGGCAATAGAAGGACTTTTGCCATAAGAAAATGGTGTTGCCTTCAAAAGGAGCTGGAAGTATAACTTGACATGGATTGATACACTACTACTTGAGGTCTAAGGTTTGGTAGAAACATAGCTGGTAGTGCTAATGATGATAAATAATACTACTGGTGGTTATTATTTCTTAAAAAAGAAGAAAGAATAATTTTGTTGCACTGCAAAGATGAAAGATATGGTAGCTCGTGCAATCAGATGTAAAGCAATTTGACTCTGTAAAATGTTTGATGGACCATTTGATGACATGTAAATTCAACTGTAATACATTGTAATAAGCTATATGAAGATTGTCAGAGAACCTAGTTTTCATAGAAGATTGAAGCACATTATGATTCTAGATGTGATGCAGATGGGAGACAAGAAGCTACAACGAATCTCCACAGATAAACATGTAGCTGATGTAAGGGAGGTATGAGTACTTCCAAGACAAGCTTGTGCGTGTGGATTACTCCTCCCATGTTAAGAGGGAGTGAGGATGGACACCTAGTTCTCCATATTCCATGTACTGTGGCTATGACTAATCACCATAAGTCAAGTACATGGACATGGATAAGGAGAATGGTGGATTGGATAAGCATATTGGATAGACATTCTTGAGTCATGTATTATGGCTGATTAGGATTAACACCCTAATTCAAGTACATTAACATGGTGAAAGAATGGTTCGATGGACTGACATTTACTTATGGCAAGTAGGAAATGCTCTTGTGGAGGGCATACTCTGGTGAACCTAGGTGTAGTATGTGCCTTGGAGAGGCAATGTGTTGTCCTATTGAATGCCTCCCAACGTTGTGCTCTAATCTAGTGGAGAGATAGAGTTTACTTGTCAAGGTCTTGGTAATTTGACAATGTTGGTTATGATGATGTTATCATCAATGGTGCCTATCAATATGGATCCTTTGTTATAAGAATATTTCAACTTGAAAATATCCCGATGAGCCATTATGAATACCTCCCTAGTTAAGAGGGAATGTTGAAGTTATAACTAGGTTCAGTTTTCATAATGTATATATTTTATCACAATGTCTTTGTAAAGAAGTCAAAAAGAATTTATTGAAGTCAAAAGAAAAATTATTTTTGTTATGTACCATTCAAACATTTTAAAGAAAAAGAAAAATTAAAAAATTTATGTGCCTTTTGGTCAATTCCCAACTGCCAAGTTAGCCCCCTAGATGACAAGTCGACTTACCCCCTTTTTGGCAAACATTTGACTCATTGATGGACATATAAAGAAGACATCCAACCTCCTTCTTGAGCACTTGGGCAAACAACATATAATTCATCCATCTCTGCAATTTACAAAGAATAAAAAGAGTGAATAAGGTCTAAGTACACAAGGAAAATTATTAAATTTGTATGCCCCCGCTCTAGCAAAATTAGAGTATCAAAGAACAATCCCAAATCTTGGTGATATCTCCATGTGGAAAATTATGAAGATTATACTCTGAATTTTTGTGGGCTTTCGTGGTACATCAATGATTAGAACTTAAGCTTATGAGGCTAGGATATAGGCAAAATTTTAGGCCCGTTTGGAGCAAATCTATCTAAGATCATGACCATGTTCTTGGAGGTTACTTTGGGGACATATTCGTGGGCATTGACTTGGCACTTGGGAAGTAGTTGTCGTGACACTACTGGTCAATTTTTCTATGACTTGGATTTCTCTTATTGACAAAGATTCTATAAGGAAAGGATTGTTGGGTTTTGCCCTGACCACTCGCCTAATTTTTGGTGTCTCTTGTCTCTTATGCACTTTGATCTTTATTTTTTTTGTACTTTCATGGTTAAATTGTATAATTACTTGATGAAGAATAAAATAAGAGATAAAAGAACAATAAACACTTTCACAAGTAATTATCATGATTAGAAATTCACTCTTGCAATCAAATTTTAACGCTAGTATATGAACATATCATGTATTATTGTAGGTTCTACCTCAAACATGGGCATATAACAAATTTGTGTAGAATATTATGGATTTTTTAAGTGAAAAATTGTTCAAATAGTAAACCCACTTAATGAAAGCACTGGACAATTAATTGTTATTGAGTGATTCTACTTATATATATGGAGTATAAGTGCCTAGGATTTAGTTTGTGATCCCACCCAACTCACTATTGAGGAACATGCAAATAATGATAAAGAGATTACTAAGGAAACCCACTCACCATTCAAAGAGTCCTCCATTGATTGCTATACTATAAGGATGAAATAGACACATTAATTGCACAATTTGGATCAAAAAGGAAATCAATCCTCTAATTAAGATAGAGACACAATGCAAATGGTGGTACCAAATGCCAACTTTCTCTAATCAATACATTTAAAAGACAAAAGATAAAAACAACACTACCCATGTGTCAATACTTTCATTGAATCAAAATTTAAAGGACAAAAAGATAAAAACAACACTACCCTCATTAATAATATAAAAAAAAACTCATAATTATTTTTTAGAATTAAATGAATAGACAACCATAAAAACACAAAGACCAAATAATAAAATGTTTGGTTGAATTATTATTATTATTACAACTTGAATCAATGTGGAAGAAAATTATACTTGTAATTAAAAAACATAGTCTGTAATTAATTAAAAACATAATCTATTTAGGTAATATGATTGTAATGTTTAATATAAAATGAAATAAAATTTAATTAATATAATATTTAAAATCTATGTTTGAAACTTTTTAAATATAAATTAAAAATTAATTTATCTTTTTATTTTTTTTACTATTCATAAATAAAAATTTAAATATTTAATAAATAAAAAATTTGAAATTTAATAATATTCCTAAATACTTCATATTAAATTCTAACATAGTTGGTAATAGTGAATCATAGTAAAAGAATTAGAAATTCTAATTTTAGGAATATTACATGAAAATAGAATGAGGGTGGTATTGGTTAAGATTTTATTTAATATAACATTTTTTTTAACTTAAATCAATGTGGAAAAAAATTATACTTATAATTAAAAAACACAATCTATAATTAATTAAAACCATAATTTATTTAGTTAATATGTTTGTAATCTTTAATATAAAATGAAATAAAATTTAATTAACATAATATTAAAAAATTATATATAAATATGTTTGAAACTTTTTAAATATAATTTTTTTTTTTTTAAATTAAATATTTAGCAAATAAAAAATTTGAAATTTACTGATATTCCTAAGTACTCTTATTAAATTCCAACCTAGACGGTAATAGTGAATCATAATAAAAGACTTAGAAATTCTAATTTTAGGATATATGAAAATAGAATGAGAGTGATGTTTGTTAAGATTCCATTTAATATAATATTTTTTCTAAGTATGGTTTTAGTGGAAAAGAAGATTTTGCTAATTAAATATATCAAACGAAATGGTTTCAGTTGAAATTTAATTTTGTTAAATGAAGAAGTTTTTGCCAATTAAAATATGTCAAACAAGATGAGATTGTGTATATATGTAAATTTTTTAATTAAAATTTCTCCAATATGATTTCTACTGGAAAACTTTGCTTAATAAAATACACATCTTTATATAAATATAAAAATAAAATATATTAAATATTATAATTAATTTTTTAATATTTAAAATAATAATTAATTAAATTAATATTTTTAATTTTAAATAGAATAGTAAAAACATTGAATTTATTTTTATAATATTAATAACTAGGTGATTAATAAAAACTATATTTTTAATAAAAAATTATTATAAACTTAAATAATATTAAAACAAAAAAATCATAATTATAAAATATTCAACTTATATATATTATTATTTTTTAATTCTTTTAATATATTAAAGAATATTGAAAAATTCCTTAATATATTACATAAGATTGAAAAAGTCTTTCAATATATTACAAAAAAATAGCAAAATATTAAAAAATGTTGAAGTTATTTTTCAATGTAAACCACTCTTTCAAATTTAAATGATTCCAAACTAGAAAAATTAAAATTCATAAAATATCCCAAACCTTCTTAATATTAAATTCACTGGAATATTTTCCTAACCACTCATTATCCATTATTAAAATGCAATGAGAATGAAACTTCAATAACAACCATATAATATTGAAAAAAGTCTTCAATATATTACAAAATATTAAAAAATATTAAAAAATGTTGGAAGTTATTTTTTAATACAAACGACCCTTTCATTAATAAAATAATGTGTTTTTAACCAAATTAAAATAATTCCAAATTAAAAAAATTAAAATTCATAAAATATCCTAAACCTTCTTAATATTAAATTCACTAAAATATTTTCCTACCCCTCATTATCCATTATTAAAATGTAATGAGAATGAAACTTCAATAACGACCATATAATATTGAAAAAAGTCTTCAATATATTACAATATATGAAAAGATATTAAAAAGTGTTTTGAAGTTATTGTTCAATACAAATCATCTTTTCATTAATAAAAAATATGATTTTAACCAACATTCTATGAACAAATTTAAATGATTTCTAATTAGAAAAATTAAAATTCATAAAAAAAAAAAAAAAATTCTCCTAAACCTTCTTAATATTAAATTCACTAAAATATTTTCCTACCCCTCATTATCCATTATTAAAATGTAATGAGAATGAAACTTCAATAACGACCATATAATATTGAAAAATATGAAAAGATATTAAAAAGTGTTTTGAAGTTATTGTTCAATACAAACCATTTTTTCATTAATAAAAAATATGATTTTAACAAACATTCTATGAACAAATTTAAATGATTCCCAACTAGAAAAATTAAAATTCATAAAAAAATCCCAAACTTTCTCAATATTAAATTCACTAAAATATTTTCTTAATCACTCATTATATATTATTAAAATGTAATGAGAATGAAACTTTAATAACGATCATATAATATTGAAAAAAATCTTCAATATAGTACAGAATATTTAAAAATATTAAAAAATGTTGAAACTATTTTTCAATAAAAATAACTCTTTGATTAATAAAAAAAACTATGATTTTAACCAACATTCTATGAGCAATTTTAAATAACTCGAAACTAGTAAAAAAATAAAATTCATAAAATATCCCAAACCTTCTAAATATTAAATTTAGAAAAATATTTTCGTAACCACTCATTATCTATTATTAAAACTTCAATAACGACCGTATACTCCAAGACTTTGCTGGAACCAAAACCAACTTGCGTGCACACTAGGGTAATAACACAAATCATAAAAATATAACGAGGAATGGCAATTTTTTTTACAACGGCTACTTGGACACTAAGAATCACATATTCCAATGAGGATAATCTATGCCCCACCATTGCCTTCCCTTTCACAAGTTTGCCTGTGGATGCATTCTCTAAAATATATAATTTATTGTCTAGCAAAAAGAAAATACAAGTGTGGGGACAAGTTGCAAGTGTCATTAGTTTCAGTGACCTAGAATCCAATATCCAATAAACCATGATTTGTTTTCATGGTCCCCATTTCACTCTCCTTACTACTGTTCTGACCTACCGAACTCGAGTATGGAGAAATGGTACTGTAGGTACTACTGAAAATACGAGAAATCCCTTGAAAGTAACAACAGTTATGGGATTGAGTATCAGTACTGGACCATTGGTGTGATGCCTGTTATGATTTCTCAGCATTCAATAATGGCCCTTGGGTCCCTTTGACTTCCATTTACAATTTCATCAATCAGGGACCCAGGCACTGATTGATGGGGTTTCACAGATGACTGTGTGAAAGGCTAAAGCATGGTGGTTTGGGCAGCGACTCGGTGATTCATCCCGTGAAACATGACAATGCAGTTGGGAGTTGCAGATACCAGAGCAAAAATGTACCAGGTTCATGTTCAAAGGCATGCTCTGTGCTTGCTTGCTGCAACCCTTGTGTGTTTTATTGTTCATTGCAGTGCTCTGACACCAGATGGTAAGCCATGAAGTTGAACCCTTCATTTACCAATATAAAATACCGGAATACAAGAGGTTGAAGTTGTTTATAGTTTGAGATCTCTGTTATTGGTTTTCTGAATTCACGAAGTGTCTAGGTTGCAGTAGGTGTTCTATGGCACTCAGATGGTAGCCTATTATATTGCTTGTGCTAAAAGTTATCTGTTTTCCCAGTTAAGTTTCTGAGCTGCCAATGGTTGTTGTTGAGGATTGTAGGTAAGGCATTGCTAGAGTTCAAAGCCCAACTCAACGGAACGAGGAATTTTCTCAGAAACTGGAACGAATCAGACGCGACCCCATGTGGCTGGGCTGGAGTAATATGCAATCCACTTACTAAACGAGTTACTACATTGTGAGTCCAATACCTAAATGCCCATCTCTCCAAATTCTCATACTAAAATTGATTTTAGTGGCAGATAATATGTTAATTATAGTGGAAGAGCTGCAATAATTGTTCAGAGCTTTAATGCCTGGGAAAATGATGTCATTTTTGTGCATTAGTAATTGACGTTTAATCCTCTGTTGGATCGCCAGAAACCTGCCGTATCTGCTCCTCAGTGGAACTATATCTCCCAGCATTGGCAAATTGAACAAGCTGCACAGATTGTATGTCCTGATTCCACCTCTGCATTGGAAATTACTTATGTTTTGGCCTATTCAGAATTCCCTTGAGTTATATCAAATTTTCTGTTTAGGCAATAATGTGTATTGTGGGTCTGCAAAGCTCTTCATGAGAACAGGTTGCATGGACACATCCCTCCAGAGATAGGCAAATGCACAGAGTTGAGAGCATTGTGAGAAACACCCCATTTTCCTGTCTTGATTTGTCTCTGTTTTCATTAATGTAGAAGGTCAAAAACTTGTTAAATGCACAAGAGATTTTCTACTGAAAATATGGGCCTGCTGTCAGCCACTCTCCCTTTTGAGTTTTGGGCTGGACAGTAGTTTATCTCTTTATTTTTCAGTCAATTTCATTTGAAGAATATTGACATCATATTCAGCACTAGATAGATCAGTATGGAATGCCAGGTAGGATTCATACAAATTAAGCTTAGGGTGTGTTCTCAATCTATTAGCGTTCATAATGAACTCCAAAGCTTTCGTGCAGATACTTGCGGGATAACTACCTGGAAGGCGAAATTCCTGCAGAGCTGGGTAACCTGTCAAATCTTGTTATCTTGTGAGTTGGGAATTGCTCTTTGCAAGACCTTTTCCTCCTGCACAAAATATTCCAATTTGGACTGACTAAGTTTATTGGGGCTCTACTTGAACGAGCTATTTGTGTTGTTTCTGCAGAGATCTTTCAAGCAATTCATTGAAAGGAGTGATTCCACCATCTATTGGTGAATTAGGCATGCTGAGATTCTTGTAAGTAGGACACAATCCTATGTTTTCTCATTTTGTTTTTCGAAAATTTTAATTATTTATCAGGAACTACAAAATGCCACATAAGGTATCAGCCATGCTGCATACTGAAATCGATTTTGAATTTCATCCCTTGGTGTTATAAATTCAAAACATTTATATTGAAATGAATGCAAGTAAGTACACAACGAACCAAGCACAACTGTTTCTAACTTTCTACCTTATATGAGATACTACTGGAATCTAAAAATATCTTATGACATGGTAATGTGTTGCAAAATCTTGCATTTCAGAAATTTATCCACAAACTTCTTTGCGGGGGAGATCCCTAAAACTGGAGTGTTAGGAGGTTTCAGCAATCACTCGTAAGTCCTTGCATCTCTTTCACATTAATTGTCTTTCAGATCTTGAAGTATTTATCACTCTTTTGTGCCAAGATCGTTAAGTTTATGAAACTTCAAACGAGAAATTTGATATACAATATCCAAGGGCATGACTAATCTTAATAGGAAAGGTGAAAAACTTGGATCAACAATGTTGTAAATATCTGGTTGGGTGACTGTTTCTTGTTACTGGGAAAATAATATCTTTAGCTCCTTCTGCGAATAAAAATGTACCTTCTGGGCATTGGCATATGCAGATTTATAGGCAACCTGGACTTATGTGGCCTGCAAGTTGAAAAGCTTTGTAAGAATATGCTTGAGTTCCCTGCAGTCGTACCCAAGCCCAATGATAATGACAACGTCACGGATGTTAAACAAGGCAAATCTCCAAAATCCTATTCTTAAGTGATACTTTATTCATGTATTTCATTTAGGTAATTTGAATTTTGCATTCTTTCTACTAATCCAGTAAAATCTTCATAATGCAAGGAAGGAAGAAATGTTGTAAAAGTATCATGTTTATGAATCAACTTTAAGACTGATTATATGGAACCCGTTGGATTTCAGTAGAGCATGCTAGGACATTGGCACGGTACTTGAATGGACTCCTTATTGGAGCAATGGTTACAATGGGAGTCGCTCTTTGTGTGCTCCTTGTGTTCTTGTGGGTCTGCTTTTTATCTAAGAAAGGAGTCAAAGAGGAAAAGGAATGTAGACAGATAGAGCAACTCCCCCAGAACCAAACAGGTATTCACTTTGCAAATTTCAAGTGATATATATATTTATAGATATATCAACAAAAACGTTCTCTTTGATCATTTTTTATGTTCTAGTAAAACTTTAAGGAGTGATATTCACTGATATTCACAAATCGTTCACTTCTCTGGCAATTTTCCAAACACTAAATTGTTATAGATGAAAATGCCTCTTTCAAAAACTAGTGTAAAATGTCAAAATTTAAGTCCAACGTTTACTCAGTTCTTCAAGGTGATTCATAAATGAATACTTCAATGTAAATTTCCTTTTTTATATACTTGTTTTAGAGATTGAGAAGATTCAACAACTGTTCAAGTCACCTCTTGAAATTCAGCTGGATTATTTTGCAGACACGCAGCTTGTTACATTCCATGGAGATTTACCATACACATCTGAGGATATTATAAAAAAGATAGAGATGCTTGGTGACACTGACATCATTGGTTCTGGGGGATTTGGAACTGTGTACAAGCTGGTGATGGACAATAACAGTTTATTTGCAGTGAAGAAAATTGAGAAGCCTGGTGTAGCATCCAATAGGATATTTGAAAGGGAGTTGGAGATTTTGGGAAGCATTAAACACAGGAATCTTGTTAATTTGCGTGGTTATTGTAAATCTCCATCAGCTAAAATGCTTATCTATGATTTCTTACTCATGGGAAGCTTAGATGAATTTCTCCATGGTTAGTATTTTGAAAATTAGATGAATGTTTTTATTGATGCCATAGTTTTCAACCGTGATATATGCCTGCTTAAAAGGCTTCTGATTTTGTTCAGACTGCAAACGACCTACTCCGCCTTTAAACTGGATGGCCCGATTGAAGATAGCACTTGGAGCAGGCCGAGGCCTGGCTTACTTGCATCATGACTGTGACCCTAGAATTGTTCACCGTGACATAAAGTCTAGCAATATACTCATTGATGAAAGGCTGGAGGCACATGTATCAGACTTTGGTCTTGCAAAGCTCTTGGAAGATGGCGAAACACATGTAACCACCATTGTTGCAGGCACACTTGGATACTTAGCTCCAGGTATGTTGGCCTTCCTTCTACACATGAGCCCGAGTTTATTCATATTTATTATATGCATTAGAACACTGATTTTTATCCTCCAATGCCAAAATAGAGTACTTGCAAAGTGGGAGAGCAACAGAGAAATCAGATGTGTACAGCTTTGGAGTAGTGTTGCTAGAGTTGCTTAGTGGAAAAAGACCAAACGATCCTTCCTTTATGAATGAGGGAGTGAATGTGGTAGGATGGGTGAGTCAAAATCCATATTTCCTTTCATTTTGAAATGTGAATTTGTGTTTCTCATGAATTTAATTATATATTCACAGGATGTTTTATTGTGGTACTTTATCTTAAAACTTCCTTGAAACTTGATATTTACTTGGTCTGCAAAGTTGCAACTAGCTGTGGAGTACAACCTGTTATGAAGTTTACTGATTGCCATTTTTGCTTGACTTTATGTCACATGAGTTCAAGATTGTTATTAAACCATGTCTGATGGCAAATTCAGGTTAACACACTCATGAGAGAGAGTAAATTGGAGGAGATTGTTGATCCAAGGTGTGGTTTTGTACCACGGGATAGTATTGAGACAGTTCTTGAAATTGCAACCAGGTGCATAGCACCAAATCCTGAAGAACGGCCAACAATGAACAGAGTAGTGCAGATGCTGGAAGAAGAGACTATGCCACCCTACTCAAGGGAGTTCTACCCAGTAATGAACCCTGTAGTTCGAATGCTAGAAGAAGAGACTATGTCTACCTGCCATAGTGAGTTTTATGACTCATGTTCTGATGGAAAGGGAATTCAATTCGACTGCTAGATGTAGAGATAATTTAAGGTGATAATGCTTTCCATTTAAAGTTATTGTTTTCATTGAGGATGTATTGTTTGGGCCTTTAGTAGTCCCCTCCTTTATTTTGCTTTACCCATTTGTATATAAACCATAATGAGATATAGTAATTTTTTATGACAGTAGAGCAGATCATCCCTGCCAAGCAAAACTAAATTGTATGTGAATTATAATCAGCAGTCAGCTGTATGAATGAAATTCAAATAGAAGATTCTACGATTTATTTCAATTCAAACATAAAACACTTCCAATAAATGTTTATTAAGTGCGTTTCAACTTTCCACACCTTTGCAACTTGTGTTAACCTCTTAACTGAAAAACAGTGCATAAAGTACACAAAGGAGAATCAACTAGCAATACATATACAAATATCAATGAACAAACGTCATCCTCTGTTGTTTACCATTTTCGTTACACTATAAGAGCTAGCCTTGCTTAGCATATTCAGAACATTATGTACTGTAACCAATGTATAGCTTTGTTTGATACAATATGACATTATATTTAAAAGTATTGGACTTCATTACATTTTCGTTCGATGCAGATGAATATTAAAATCTATTGCACTAATGCTAAAACTGCTATTGCTTCATAGATACTGCTATGGGATTGTTTGCAACCTTGTGTTGTTTTGGTGGTGAGCTATAATGAGAAATGGAAGACAGGACTGTTCTCAAGTCAAAATGGAATTGCCTAACTACCACCTTGCACATAACTTCCAGCTTAATCCTTTGCCACTCTAAACTTGTATTAGTTTGTCTTGCCTCTACTTGTGCTATCTTGCAAATATGTTCAATTTTGCAAGGTTTCCATTACAGATGAAGATTATATGAGATAGAAATACTCATGTTTTTTTTAATTGCTTCCTTTAAACTTAATAGATAAGTGGTCTGAAGAGATTTGGCATGACAAGCCTTGTGAGGCAAACCATTAACACAAACATTTTTGTTCTACTAAGTTGTGGGGACAGGTGGCATCATTACACCAAAGTCACAGAGGACTTGCCCTTGCTGCTGACCACTTATCCTTGTTTTAAGAGAATCGAACCTTGGTCGGTGCCCTGACATCCATCATCTTCAATGCTGTATCATGATCCCATTGACACTATTTTCTTCCACTAATATATATTGTGTTTAGTAATATTGAGAATTTATTAAATTGTTAAATTATTTTCGCTTTCATTCAATGTTTGTTGTCAGCTAACAATCTTCCAGCGAGAACAAAAATTTTCAATATCTTAATTTCATTTTTCTAATAATAAAAAATATTTCAATATTATAATTTCATGTGGCAGACCAAAGGAGTTGATAGGTCGATATTGAATAGCACATTTCTCAAGATAAGATCGAATAAATAATCTCAATTTTTTTCAATATTAAAAAAAATAAAATAATAATATTTATTCGTACGTGTAACGTATGAAGTAGAAGAATATTCATTTTTTTATTCAGAAAAGAATTCTCAAGATGAGATGGAATAAATAATATCATTTTTTTAATATTAAAAAATAAAATAATAATATTTATTTGTATATGTAACTTATGAAGTAGAAGAATATACTTTTTTTTTAATTCAATTGATGTAATCATTTTTGTTAATAAATAAATATATAATAAGATTTAAATATGATGCATTATATTTAAGTTAATTGTTTATATTTTAGGTAGATATTATTTTAATAATTAAATTATTAAAACTAATTCAAACTTCAAACAATAATAATATGGTTATGTTTAATTATGTGATATTTTTTGTATTTTTAATATTTAACATATTTAAAAACATATTATTTAGATTTTTTTTTATACTTTGAAATATGATATAATAAAAAAATTACATAATGGAATACAAATGTTTATTTTTAAAATTCACGTGGAATGTTGTTTTATTATATTATGAAGATTATAATACAAATCACAAATTTGTCCAAGTTTATTGGGAGGTTATGAGACACTATGGTTTTCTACAATGCTTTACAATATCTATTTCTCTATTCTATTAGTATATTCTCCATGCTATATCCATCTCTCTATTCTATTAGTATATTCTCCACACTTTTGCTCAGTTTTATTGGACAATTAGTGACTAGTGAAACAAACAAACAAAGAAATGTTTCACTTCCCCTTATTTTATTATATTTTTGGTTGAGAGAATCTTTTGGTTAAGAGAATTAGGGTTAGGTTTAGGGTTTTGAAAATCTAGTAGAGATTCCATGATGTTTTTAGAAGCATCGAGTGAATTTCCACATATTACTAACTCCCCATTTTGAAATTATGGTGAATTGACCTTATCCAGTGATAACTTTTGGACAAGAACTCAATGGTAAGTGCATGATAGCTTGTTCATGTAGTGTCTCTAGATGCTTTTCTTAGCAATTAGGCATAATCAATCAAGTTTTTTTTTTTTTGTCACATTAACTATTTGCGAGGTTAAATTCAACCTTTAACAATAGTATAATATAGATTTCATATGCAAATATAAAATGATAGCAATGGAAAAGCATAGCCATAGAAAAAGCTATAATGCAATCAATGTTAGATGCACAATAGCTAGTCGATGTAGTGTTTGTCAAACTATTAGTTTTTATATAATCACAAGTCCAAGATCACTTTCTTATGAGTTGTCATTCTTATTTACTAATGAGGTGTTGCTATGATTCACTAATGATATATTAATGAGATCTAGATGGTCAAATATATATGCAATAAATTGATATCATGAGATAACATATATTGAGAATGGCTTAAAGAAATTTTCAACAAGTACTTGTATTGTGCTGTGCTTGCGTAATTTTTTAATATGATATAAGAGCTTCTTATTGTCTTAAGAACTCAGTCAATCTATGGTCTCTATGAGAAATGTACTCTATATAAAAAATAAGTTGATGTTATGAAACTATTTCACGATAATGATTCACTATAAAAAAAAATCATACTATCTATTTAGAAAAAACCATGCTACTCACACAAATAAAATACAGATCTATATACACTTGGATGCACAATGACAAAGATGATATCATTGTTCTTCAATTTCTTATTTATTCAAATTACAACTCTCATATTTATATATTTTTAACACTATTAATGTAAAATACATTACAAAAAGGCAAAAAGGGTGATATTTTGTTTATCCATTTTTTTCCGAATATGCGCTTAAAAGTGAGTGATAGAAACAGTAAACAGTAAAGTTTGATTGCAATAGTCTCCAACTGGTCTCCAAAGTCCCCTGCTTTCTCTAAAAATATGAAAAGCTTGCTTTAAGGTATCTTTGTCCATCAAAAAGCTGGCTTGTGTAAAATTGTAATAGAAATTCAGAGGAGCCTCCATTTTCTCTTCAAATTATGAATGGCGTCACCCATTTTGGGGTTTCACTTTCACACCAAACTCGATGTATCAAAATTTAACATGCTTTCACACTAAACTCAATGCATCAAAGTTTTAGATGTTCGTTGGATCTCTGAAGTGATAAAGTTGGGAAGTCAAAACTGTTCGTTGGATCTCTGAAGTGATAAAGTTGGAAAGTCAAAACTGGAATCCAAAGCATGCCGCAAGCAGATGGTTGGATTTTGGTTGGATTTTAAAACTGTTGACTGTTAAAGTTTTAGATGCTCTTTGGATTTTAAAACTGTTGACTGTTAAAGATTTAGATGCTCGTTGGATCTCTGAAGTGATAAAGTTGGGAAGTCAAAACTGGCATCTCTTCAAGCAAATGGTTTGATTTTAAAACTGTCGACTGTTAAAATTTTAGATGCTCGTTGGATTTTAAAACTGTTTGACTGTTAAAGTTTTAGATGCTCGTTGGATCTCTGAAGTGATAAAGTTGGGAAGTCAAAACTGGAATCCAAAGCATGCCGCAAGTAAATGGTTGGATTTTAAAAATGTGGACTGTTATTCCGGTTATATAACACGTGGAAAGAGTTAATTTTTTTAAGGCTACAGTAAGAGTTTGTTTTGTTTTTTTTTTTTAAATTTTTAAGTTAAAATTGTCTTAAATTTAGTCCGGATTTGTTAGAATTACAAATTTGAGTTGTAGATTTGAGTAGTGAAATCTAATAAGATTCGCTGAATTTACAAGTTCGAGATATAGATTTTTTAGTGCTCAATTTTTCATAAAAACAATCAAAAACCAATTTGGTGAAATCTAATAAGATTCGATGAAATTACAAGTTTGAATTGTAGAAAGATTCGCTAAAATTACAAGTTTGAGTTATAAACTTTTTAGTGCTCAATTTTTCATAAATACAATCAAAAACCAATTTGAATAAACACTTGTAATTTTTTTTCGCCCAATTCTGACCCCCCAAAATAAAAGCAACCATCCATAAAAATTAGTCCTTTTTTTCCTCTATAATTCTTCTTCCAGTAACCCTAGACAGAGGGTTTGATGGAATATATCACCCGTTTCTCTATAATTCTTCTTCCGGTAACCCTAGATCAAGGGTTTGATAGACTATATCACAAACACGGGTGAACCAATAAAATGAAGTAATTTATTTCACAAATCAAGGGTTTCTTGTTGCTGCTGGATGCAAGCATAGAATGCGTGCCTGTGGTGTGTTGATAGTAAGTCTTGGATCTGAGACTGTTATGGCCGCAGCCATTTTTATCCCATCTCGATCTATTGGAATACCTTGATTCTCGCAAGTCCACGATCTGCACAATTGGCTCCCACTCTTGTAACGCAGAATTCATTAGAATGTTGAAGGCCATGGAAATCTAGTCCACAATACTGTTCGCATCCCCAAAAAAATGAACCTTCCACAGACCACACACAAGCAGGACTGAGGTCAATGTGATCTAACGCCACGGGCATGAATCGAAGGCTCCACACCCACCCACCGGCCGGAAAAGGCATCTTTGGTCCGTTCAAACTTTATTTATGTCACATTTTTCTTGAATGAATTGTCATAGCGGTTGGTGTGGTATAACCATCCATTGTTGAGGGACCAATAACTTCATAATTTGTAAAGAGGGAGCAGTATGTTTTAACATTTTGTAACTGGTTCATGGCATCTAACTTAGTTTTTTTGGGTTGAAAAAGTAGTATGGTTGAATATTTTGTAAGTGCTTATTTAAAGAATAGTATGATTGAACATTTTGTAACAGGGTTTATTTAATAATATGGGCAAATATTATTATTCAAAGTAGAGTATGGTTGGATTTTTTTTAATAGGTTAAGAGTAATATGGATGAACATTTTGTAACAGATTGGAATGTTCAAAGAGCTAAGCATCTAACTTAGCTTAGGTTCAAAGAGTGGTTCAAAGAGTATTATGGTTAAACAATTTGTACGAGGTTTGAAGCTTTAACTTAGCTTTGTACAAGAGCTTAATATCTATACTTAGCTTATATTTAAAGAGTAGTATGGTTGAACATTTTGTAACAGGTTTGAAGCATTAACTTAGTTTTGTATGGTTAAACATTTTGTGACATGTTTGAAACATTAACTTAGCTTTGTATGGTTGTACATTTTGTAAAATGTTTGAAATATTAACCTAGTGTTTGTTTCAAGAGAAATATGGTTGAACATTTTGTAATAGGTTTGAAGCATTAACTTAGCTTTTGTTTAAAATTTTAGTTAAAGTTTTATTCTCATACTTAATATGCTTATGAAGAACATCGGGCAATATGGCTGATACATTTTGTAACATGTTTGAAGCATTAATTTAGCTTTTGTTCAAAAGCTTAGTCAAAGTCTTATTGTCATGTTCAATATGCATATGAAAAGCATTGAGCAATTAGGTTGGACATTTTGCAACAAATTTGAAGCATTAACTTAACTTTTGTTCAAAAGCTTAGTCAAAGTTTTATTTTCACATTCAATATGCACATAAAGAACATTGGGCAATATGGTTGAACATTTTGTAACATGTTTGAAGCATTAACTTAGCTTTTGTTCAAAAACATAGTCAAGGTTTGATTCTCACATTCAATATGCATGTGAAGAATATTGAAAGCTTCTCATTGTGGTTATTAGGATTTCATAATAAATCATATCTTTATTTTGTTCTTTGACATTGGTTTGTCTTGAGAGCAAAATAAGGGAGTTTGAGTTTAAGGACATTTGTGCTCATATATGATGGATGCTTTTCTTTTGTATATTTTTCAATTTCTACTCTTATCTAGTTTTTTTTAGACAAATTTAATTTAGCAAAGAAGCAAGCACATTAAGTGGAAAATTGTAAAAAAAAAGAAAAAAGGTCGTTCGCCTATGTCCTAATTTTCCACTTTTTTTTTTTCAACAAATGATTCCCCAATTTATATTTTATTTACCCATAATTTCAAAGTGAATGTATTTTAGCATGAAATCCCCTGAATTTTCTAGAAAATATATAAAATCCTTAAAAATTTTAACATTTTTATAAAAACATACTCAAGCATATGTTTATCATTTTAAGAATCTGTAAGATTCATCAAAGTTTTTACACTTTAAGGTAAGTATGGATTCTTAAAAATTTCCCTATGGTAAATCCATTAGGTGCAAATACTTCTTTGAATTGAGAGTTGTAAAAATTGAAGAAGGACAAGTCATTTAAATTGACTCATTGAATTTCCATGGGGTGTAGAACAGACGATGATGGGATGTACTATTAAGTCACTCTGTGATGTGAAGGTCATTGGTTCAAAACTCTATGGGAAAAAATCCAATCATGTTAAGGGTTGGTGTTGTAGAAATTATGGTGTAGAATTGTAACTGCCGATGAAATTTTAATTTAAATCACATGACACAATTCTATTCCACTGCTCTATGGAATTCAATTCACAATTTAAAACAATAATTGAAAACATGCAATAAGAAATAACACAGATGCACACAATACTTTTCCAAGGGAAAGCAATCTGCTAAAAACCCCTTTTCCTGCTTGCATTAATTTGATGAATAGAGATGTATTACAATTGCTAGCTCAATCTGAACTCAACCTGCAAGTGAATAACCTATCTCTCTACTCAATGAGAAGCTTTGACCCAGACTTAGTCAATTTATGCCTCTGCTTGAGCCCCTATTTCCTTGCGCAATTCCTGAGGAATCGAGCCCCTATTATTTAGGATTTTTCTCCAATTGACTGCACAATTCCCAAGGTTGACCATCAAGTTGCATGCAACACCCGTACACTCCTTAATAGTCTACAACTGATGTTACACTGCCTTGAAATCTCCACCAAAGCTGGGGAAATCGAATTATCTACATGCACTAGCTATTTTGGGTTGATTGATGAGTTAACTGGATGATCACTAAGTTAGATTGTTGTTCCACTGCACAATTGACCTTCAACTAGTTCTATCAATAGTTAGAACTAGTTTAAATGAAAACAACTTGAAATAACTGACCTTGATTGCTACACATTAGAAATCACACATTCTTAATTGAACTCCAAGCCCTCTAACTCGAATTTACTAAGTGACACAATCCATGTCACGCAAGTTAACTACCTTCAAGTTGTCTGATGATGTGGAAATTTTGAATTTACTCAATTTGACCAAGGCAAAGTTAAATTGAGTTTTTTTGCTACATTTTATAACACTCCCTCTTAGTAAGAAAGGGATTTTACACAACCCCAATCCAAATTCGGTGGAATGTACTGTAGCACTACCTCTCATTGTTGTTGTTGCTACTGCAAAAGCTGCAACTGAGAAACATAAAAAAAACACTGAATCAATTGTGTCTGCAACTGTTTACTGGGAAAACTATGTTGTTGGTGATTCTGCTACTAAGCCTCCTGCTCTGTTGTCAACACTGCTATGCACTCCTGAATATCTGAATGACAATGATCCTCCTCCTACTAAATACTATGGGCCCCTGTAGCAAGGTAATGATCTATGAGAAGAGTATACTGCAACTACTACTGCTCTCCGATGGACCCTGCCAAAATCTTTGCAATTCTGGGACTAGGGCTCTACATCACCCCACATCACTCCTGGAGGTATAGCTGCATGCATGGAAAAATCTACCTCTAGCTTGTAGAGGTTTCTCACTCTGACTCCAATTTGCTTCTCTTGCCTGGTAGTTATGTGTCTGAGAAAGGCTTTCCATTTAAATGAAGATCACATCATAGCCACAGTCTTCCAAAGCTGCTACAAAGATGAGGTTCTTCTTCAGGCCTGGAACAAACATGACATCTTTGAGGTGAAGAGGGGAGCCTGACTCCCTCTTAAAGCTTACTATACCAATCCCAGTAGCACTGTACCTTTCATAGCATCCAAATTCAATATGCATCTAGAGATCTTTCTCCTCTAGGTCATTGAAAGAATCTCTACACCCTGTCATGTGGAACGAGGCACTTGAATCCAAGTACCACACACTCCCCATCACAGTGTTGGCCATGCATGTGATCAAGGTGAAGTCTAACTCGAATTGTGAAGCCAATGCTTCACCTGCTGCTCCTACTACAAGGTCCTTCTTGCTAGACTTGTTGTGTGGACACTTTGTAGCATAGTGACCAAATTCATGATAATTGAAGCATTTTATTTTGGACAAGTCTTTCTTCTTCCCCCGTTGACTGGAATCAGCCTCGTCTTGGGCCTTCTTACCCTTAGTGATCTTTCCTTTTCCAAATAGAGAAAAGTATTCTTCCTCTTTTTTGGATGAAGTTTCATCCTGGTTATTTCTCTCGAACTCTTCTTGAACCAAATCGGACCATAACCTTTCCCAATTCAGTAAATTTTCCCTTCCATTCATTGAGTCCTAGTAACTATGCCAGGATTTTGGAAGACCTAGAAGAGGTAGTTTCACTAGGTCATCTTCTGCAATAGTCACACCAACCCCTTCAAGCTCATCCCGAACTTGTGTAAATCTAGTGAGATATTGCAGAATAATATCATTCTTCTCCATCTTAATTTTTCGAAGTTTGTCTTTGAGGGTCAGTTTTCTATGATCACTACTATTCTCGAACAACTCTGTCAGTGCCTTCCACATTGCGAAAGGAGTTTCTTTCCCATGGAGATTTGAGACAATGTGGTCTTGCACTCCCTCCAAGATTATTCTCCTCACCTTGGCTACATCTTTCTTCCATTGGGATAGGTTTTGTGCATTAGATGCCTATGGTTTTGCAATATCCATCTCGACATATTCTAGCAATCCATTGTCATCCAACACCGCCTCCATGCGATCCTTCCATGCAATGAAATTCGAGTTGCCATCCAAGGCATACTCTAATCTCATCCTGTTGAATATCATCCTCCCAACTCTGAAGAGATCCTACAACACTGAAGCTAATTCGAACCTCCTGAGAAACAACTTCAAAATTTATGTTCTAATTTGAATCTTGCTTGGATACCATGTAGAATTATGGTGTAGAATTGCAACTGCTCATGATATTTTAATCTAAATTAAAAGACACAATCCTACTCTACTGTTATGCGGAATCATTTCACAATTTATAATAATAATCAGAAACATGCAATAAGAAATAACACACATGCACACAATATTTTTCCACGGGAAAGCAATATGCTAAAAACCCCTTTGCATGCTTGCATTAATTTGATGAATATAGATGTATTACAATTGCTAACTCAATATGAGCTTAACCTGCAAGTGAATAACCTATCTCTCTGCTCAATGAGAAGCTGGCCCAAACTTATTCAATTTATGCATCTGCTTGAGCCCCGATTTCCTTATGTAATTCCCGAGGAATTAGGCCCCTATTATTAGGAATTTCCTCCAATTGACTGTGCAATTCCCAAGGTTGATCATTTGGTTGCATGCAACACCTATACACTCCAGAATAGTCTACATCTAATGTTACACTGCCTTGGAATCTCCACCACAACTGGGGAACTCGAATTCTCTATATGCACTAGCTATTTTGGGCTGATTGATCAGTTAATTGGATGATCACTAAGTTAGACTATTGTCCCACTGCACAACTGACCTTCCACTAGTTCTATCAATAGTTAGAACTAGTTTAACTGAAAACAACTTGAAATAACTAACCTTGATTGCTACAAATTAGCAATCACACATGCTTAACTAAACTCCAAGCCTCTAACTTGAATTTACTGAGTAAACTGAGTGACACAATCCATGTCACACAAGTTAACTACCTCCCAGTTATCTGCTGATGTGGAGATTTCTAATTTATTCAATTTGACCAAGGCAAATTCAAATTGAGATTTCTTGCTACATTTTCTAATAGGTGTGGCTCAGGCCAATTGCAATCCCTGGGTGATTTTAACGACTTAGATGCCCCTGGGTCATGGTTTCTCAAGCCAAAGGTTAAACCTGTAGTCATCCCTAGAGGACACAAACAACTTGACAAAAAAAAATTAACTCATTGAATTAATTTAGTATTTTTTTTTAGGTCGTGATGGAAATCCTAACACCTTCAACTATCACCCTATCTTTGGGAGATTTTTGGCTTCAAGACTCTTCCTTTTGTCTAAATCCCCCTCATTTTGGTGTCATTATTGGAAGTCTAGTAAACCAGGGACAATTTCCTTTGTAGAGGGGTTCTTCCCGTCTCTAAAGTGATACCATTGCTTTGTATCTCTCAAATTTTTTGGTGAGTGAGGATGATCTTAGTGGGTACCCTTTGTATGTAGGTGAAATTCGCAAAATTTGTCTCTACACTCATAGTCAAAATTCAAGATCGGACAAGAATCCCTTCCATATCAATGTGACTCCTACATGGTGGTAGGAAATATCAGGAAGGGCATTCCCTCAAAGATTATGGTATAGCCAAGGATGTCTTAATCCTCCTAGTATCAAGATTGAATGGAAGGGACAAAGGCTAGGGTATTCCCTCTCCCTCTTAGGAACAATCCTTTAAGGATGCTCTAAAGAAAGGGCTCTCCCAACCGACTCCCAAAGATCTCTCAGGGATAGCCTTCATTGTCAACCAAGGAAAAGATATTCAAACTCCAAAAGTGGATGAATCTTAGTCCAATATTTCTTGTATGACATATGAGCGGAATGTCATTATTTTCCACTTTAATGGGGTTTTTTTTTTAAATAATGAGAGTTAGCAATTATTATTTTTTCATAGCATTAACAATAAGCATTAAACATCAACATATCAAAGAATAGTTCACTAGATATTTTGAGGTGGAAACCCTTCCATGAGAAAACCACCAAACATTTTTCTAATAATTTTATGAGTACATACTATGCTTCAACTCCAACTAAAAAGGGAAGCCCCACCTCCTAGCTAGTACTCTAGAAAAGAATTCAATTTTTTAACTCCAACTAGAAGGACGCTCTAACGCTCTAGTTTTATCAACTGCTACTAATAGGATGCTCCAACACCCTCGAAAGCTCCAACTTGCCCTAGCACCAACCTACCACTCTAAAGTGTTTTCATGCTACAACCTTAAGGTGACATCAATCACCTACCTTGCACCAACCAACCATCCTTAAAATGATATAAAATAGACAAACAACTACGAGTTCCCGTATCAGGGATAATAAGCCACTTATAATGATTTTCAACTGTGAAACTCTTACAAAAAATACACTTCAGATGTACAATGATATTCAAACAATGAAACCCTTACAATTGAATAAATGATGAAGCCCTTATTGCAATCCCAACTAAACTTCTTTAAATAAACAACTTTGTACCTGGACTAATGTTGCCTTCAATTTGTTGTAGATAAATCTGGAAATGATTTGATGCTTCTGCCTTTATGTGTTTGCTGCCAATAGTATGTTGATGCCTTTGTCACAAATTTTACTATTGTTTCAAGATTTCCATTGATGCCTTCAAAATCTTATGACACTATTATATAAACCTTTATTTTTCTGTTTTCATTCAAATCTAATAAATTTTCTTGCTACCAACACCACCAGGGACAAGAATTTTCAAGAATCATTTAAAACAAGCTTCGTATTTGAATAAAAAACATACCACTGAAATTATTCAAGCAGCCTTCAGAATATATCAATGCTGTAGGTATGTTAAATGACATCTCCTACCTAGTCCAAGATTCTTCTGCTCACCTTCAGATCTTCAAAAAAACTCGAATGATGCAAAATTTGTTGGGCTAAAGGAAACATGTTTGTGAGGGTATTCTCAAGAGGTGTTGCAACAAAAAAACAGGCCAAAACTATTCAAAGATCAACAAATGTCAACATAATTATAGTGAAAATAGTTTTAAGACATATCAATTTTAGAGATCAAGTATAGGTCCTAAAATCTTAAGCGAGTCCCTCATACAAGGCCAAATGATAATTCAAAAAGAACCTTTGATAATATAGGCCATAAGCATGCCTTATCGACCACTAGTCTATTGGCTAGTGCCATAGACTAGCCAATATAATGTTGCCACATCATCACCCTTTTGGGGATTTTGACCACAAGGTAGGGGAATAAAATTTAAACAAGCATATCTTTCAAACTATGAGGATCCTCATGACAAGCCACATATCATCAAAACTAACATGACGAGGAGAATCCAATAAATATGGTCTTGACCTAATATACCATAAATTTCCATGTCATTTTGGTCAACAAAGGAAGGGAATATTTTGGTACTACTTAGGTTGACCTCAATGACAACTACATTTCAATATTTTTCTCATTGGAATTTGTGCTCCGGGAATGGGTGCATCAAACCTGGTTCCCGAATACATAACTTCTTTTTTCTTTGAATGGTTTCTTTGTGGTTTATTTAAAAAATATAGAGGATCGTCAAAGGCTTTTTTATCAAGGACCCAAGTTTTGGGGTTGCTCTCAGCTCTCCTTTCAACTATGGTTTCCTAAATTCAATCCTCTATCCATGACAACTCTGACCACTCCATTTTGGCTAAGAACCCTTAATATGCCCATTCATTTGTTAAATATGGATATCTTAGCTTTTGTAGGAAACTTACTCGATCATTTTATTAAGATAAATACAAATAGCTTGTGAGGGGTATTGCAACCATTTCATGCATCTGTGTTGAAACATATATCAGTAAAGGGTTGCTTGATCAGATCATTATCAATTGGAATAACCTAACTTTTTCATAGTCAGTGGACTACGAAAACACAACTTTTCACTATAGGAATTGTCAGCTGCCAAGTCATCTCCAGAATGTTTTCCCTTCTTCTCAAGGGAATTCTCATCCCCCATATGCCAAGAAAAAGAATCAAGGATGGAAAGACCCAAAAAATAAAAAAGGATTTAAGAATACCCCAGCTCATAAGAAAGACAACATGCAGTAAAAAAAAACTTATGTAGTCAAACCTAGTCCTTTAGTCTTAGCTTAGCCCCATGCAAAACCATCTCATCCCTTAGACCCTAGGGTCCATCCCTCAAATGGAGAAGAAAGATATACAACCATGATCTTGGCTTCATCCATGAGCGAGCACAAATATCTTCATGAATTACATTACTCAAATAGTGATAAGGAAGCAACCATAATTGCTGACCCTCTAGAAATGGAAATTCCTTAAGAAAATGTAGTCATTGTCTCCACGCCAGCTGCTCCTAACAACTACTTGGGATGGATTAATGTTTGTAAGAAAAAAGGAAGAAAATAATTTCAGAAAAGCCCATGATCATTATTGGCCTCAAGGGATAGAATCTCAGTATATGTATTTGTATTTTCAATAGCAGGTTAGCTTGTCTTTTGGTTTTAGATTTGGTTGGTTTTCCCCAATGACCGACCAATCCAAATTTCTCAACTTTTCATGTAATCTCTTGTTCAAAAGGTAAGACAATTTTTAATCCGCAAAAAAAGACTCATTGAATTGTACAAAGGTTGAAGTTACAAACCATTTCAAAGTCAATTGTAAAAAAATTCAAAAGATAAAAGACTTTCCTAAATTTTGAATAAGGAGTTCATTTTTATCAAAATCAAATCATTATAATCTCGCAAATTGAGATCTATTTACAGTATTACCTAGCAACCTAAGGTTAAGTCATAAAAGTAAGCAAGTGTGCAAGCAAGACACATGCAAGTCTGCATGTTATAGAAAAAGGGTGAAAAAAGAGAATACAAAAAAGTGCAACAAGGATAAAATATAAAATGGGTAAAGGAAGAAAGCATTTCCAAAACATTAATCAATAAATCAAAGAATTACAAGAATCCTTACTTGAATTGGACAATTTAGTATTTAATCTTCACAAGAAAATGAATTTGAGTGATTAACTTATTGAGACACTTCATCTAAAATAGTTGAAAAGGAGAAAAAAAATGAGAACATAGTTGATACAACATGTGCAACAAATTGAACTCATACAAAAAAATGTTGTTACTCTTAAGGCATATGACTTAATGCAAATGATGGATGTTATTGTGACATAGATGATTTCATATGAATGATTGATGTTACTTGTGACATAAATGACATGATGGTTGATATGAAGGCAACAAAAAATATGGTTGTTGATTCCTTAACTAGTTATGAGATGGAATCATACAATGAATTGATGAAGAAGAGTCACAAGAAGAAGAAAGGAGTGATACTAGAAATAGTATTAGTGAAATTAAACTCAAATTTTCTTTTAACATCACAAAGAAAAAACTATTGTGAGTGCATGGAAGAACATCAAGTACAGAATGATATTTCCAAACCTTTCATATGAATTCGGGAAAAATCCCATGATAACAAACACTAGATAGATTTGGATATGATAATGAAGTTATCTTTCATATTTCTGATTACTCTAAAGAAATATTCTTTTATAATGTAGGATTTTTTCAAGGAGATTCCACTTCACCTATTTCAATTTATCGTTATAATGTGAAGTGCTAACATTGTCATTAAGTTTGTCATAAAGAGAATTATTTTTTTGATCTCCATCATTGTCTTTAGTATGGGAAGACAAATCATCATTCAAATAAATGTTTGATGGAAAATAAGGTTAAAATAAGAAAAAAATACATCATTTGGTAAGTTCTTGGCACTGGAATCATGATCCGGACTTAAACAAGAACGCAACAAATTAAATATATAACCATAAATATAGAGATGCAACATAGATAACACTTTATTTCATTAATAGAAAAAAACTGAACTATGCTTACAAATAGAATGGAAATAAACTAGCTCGAGTGATGGTAGCTTATCTCTAAGAAGATATGTGGTGGCTACATGCCTCTAAACTGTGTTACAATGAGGCTCAAGGGCCTATTTATTATTGAACAACAAGAGAAAACCCTAAACAACCAAAACCCTAACCCAAGAGATGTAACACTAAGAGTTTGTGGGCCCTGTTGGGGACAGTTGGGCAACCAACTTCCCAGGGTCGTAACTTGGTCATATTATATTTGTTTAGCGTGTACGATACCTTGTTAGAAAGGTATCTATGAGTACTACGAGATTTGCAACGAACCCCTAGCTATGGCTATGAGCTTGCAGCAGACCTAAAAAAAATTCCGCTTAGGGGGTCAAAACTGCTCCAGAAGTCCAGGACTCAAAAAATTGCTAAAAATAGTAAACAATGAAATAAAAAAGGAAACATATGAAACTAACTGGAGGTCTAGGTGCAATAGGCGGGTGGCCACCAATATCCACTTGGATCATTCCTCCCTCTTTAGGAAGCAATGGTCCCCATTGTGTGTAGAACCTCCATGAGGTGATGAAATTTCTGTTGAACCTGGTCCCTGGTGAACCACTTGCCCTAGTAAAGGAGTTGGTCTGCTTTGACAACTCGATATAGCTGGATCCTTTGTTGGTGAGTGTTCTTGATCTGTGTATCCATGATCTGATCAGTTGTGGCCTATTCCATGTAGTCTAGGTTCAACTCTATTGTTGTGAGTTGTTTTGCAATGTCGGACGTGTCCAGTAATGGTCGAAAGTATAGCCAAAGGTGGTCTACATTGAACATTGGGTGCAAACCAAGGAATGGTGGAATGCTAAGATCGAAGGCATTTTCCCCCACAACCTTGGTGATGGTGTATGGCCCATATTAGAGCGAGCGAAGCTTGCTGTAAGGTCCAATGAGGCACTTCTTCTGCAAATGTAGCCAAACTTTATCGCCCACCTGCAATTTGTGTGGAACCCGATGTTGATCATGGCGCTGCTTGTACTTGGAATTGTCTCTATACAATATGTCATGGACCTGTTGGCAGATGTGTTGAATGTGCTCAATGACGTTGTTAGCCCTGTTAGCTTCTGACTGAATATGAGCTGAATATTCCTGAGTAGATAAAAATGGTATGGACACATCGATGGGACATAATGGATGAAATCCCAGCCCTACCTGAAAGGGGTTGTGGCCTGATTAGCTGTGGATCGCTTTGTTTTAGATGTGATGGACATAGGGGAGGCTTTCATCCCATGTGCGTGGATGCTTTGAATTGTACATGTGTAGAATGTGTATGATCATCCTGTTGACGACCTTTGTTTTCCATCAGTTTGGGGATGGAAACCTATGGACTTAGTAAGTTTGGTATCCAACATCGACCAGAGGCTTGACCAAAATTCACTTAGGAATCTACTATCCCGATCTGAGACAATGGACTGTGGGATACCAAAGTGTACCCACACTCGCTCAAAGAAGAGTTTAGCAGTGGCCTCTGTTGTGATACTCTTCTTGCAGGGTTCAATAATGAACATCTTAGAGAATCCGTCAACAACCACGAAAACACAATCGCTTCTTTTCTTAGAAGAAGGAAGGCCCGACATGTAATCCATGGAGATGGATTCACAAGGTCGATTAGGAGTAGGAAGAGGAGTATATAGGCCTTGATCTTTGATGGTTGGTTTGGCAATGGAACAAACAATACATGATTTAATATACCTCCCAACTTCCTGTCAAAGGTTCGGTCAATAAAAATACTTCTACAATACTCTCATTGTTTTCTCTATCCTGAAATGTCAAGTGACCTGACTGTAGTGCGCCTCCAAAATCATCTTGGCACGCTAGCTTGAAGGAACACATATGTGTCACAGGTGGCATAACAGTGCATCATAAAGGTGAAAATTTGGAACTTGCTTACCTTCAAGGCGTGTCTGGTATGTGCTACCGAATTTTGGGTCGCTCTTGTAAAGATGCGGCCATCTCGAAGTCTCGTGCCCACAGGAGTCTAACACAGTGATCATCGCCATGACTGGTGGTTGGTTGAGGCAATTTGCAACATTATTGGTGTTACCCTTCTTGTACTTAATGTTCAATTGGATTTGTTGCAGGTATGTGGACCATTTCTTATGGTGATCGTTATGAAACTTCTCTTGTGTCTCTATGAACTACAGGGGTCGGTGGTTTGTGTGGATGACCATTTCCTTTCCCAGAATCTAATGCTAACATTGACAGTAGACATGCACAATGGAATAAATTTCTTTGTTGTAAGTGGGATACTTTCGAATTATGTCTGAAAGTTTCTAACTATGGTAAGCCATTGAATGACCCTACTGAGTAAGAACTGCACCAATAGCATAGTCAGAGGCATTTGTATCAATCTCAAATGGTTTCTGCAGGTCCGATAATGTGATAACTGGTGCAGAGCATAGGTGATGCTTCAACTCGAAAAACGCCTTCTGTCGGGTTTCAAACCAAAAAAAAATTTCTTTCACTCCACCCTTGGTGACTTGACTTAAAGGCCAAGTGATATGAGAGAACCCCAACACGAACCTATTGGCAAGACCCAGAAAGTTGTGGAACTCTGTTAGAGTGGTTGGGGTTGAACAATCTCGAATGACTTGTATCTTGGTTGGGTCCGCATGCACACCCTGCTTATCAATAATGTACCCTAGATATTTAACCTCGGTCATTCCAAAAGCACATTTCTCCATATTGGCACACAACTTATGTTGTCGCAGGGTTTGAAGGACCTGTCGAACATGGTGGAGGTGCTCTTCCCAACTTTGGTTGAAGATCAATATGTCATCTAAACACACCACCACAAACGCATTAGTGAAGGGCCGCAAGATGTTGTCCATCAATCTCATGAAGGTTGCGGGGGCATTCGTTAACCTGAAAGGCATGACCAATCATTTGAAAAGGCGCTTCTTGGATTTGAAGGCAGTCTTCCACACATCGGAGGGTTCGATAGGCACCTAGTGATAACCGAACTTCAAGTCAATCTTGTTGAAATATTTGGCCCCTTGAGTTGGTCCAGAAGGTCATCAATCCATAAGATTGGGTACCTATTCTGGACAATGATATTTTTTAGTGCCCAATAGTTAATACTGAGTCTCTAGGTTCCATCCTTCTTTTGTACCAATACAATCGGGCTCCCACATGGTGATGATCTTGGCTTGATGTTCCCTTTCTCCAACAACTCTTGAATCTGCCTCTTGATCTCATCATTCTCTAGAATAGAGCGTAGATAGATCAACCCATTGGGTAGCGGCGCACCCAAAGTTAGATCAATGGAGTGCTTGACTTGAAAATGCAGATGTATCCCTATAGGTGAGGTGAAAATTTCCCTGTACTCCTCCACAACCTTGTCCATATGCTATTTCTGTGTAGAGGAGCCCTGTCTGGAAGCCGTGGCCACAACGTTCTTCTTTCCCTGAGGGCGAATCATAAGGAAAATAATTTTCCTGGTCGGGGAAATGATCTTACTGCATTTCTTTGCAGTGATCAAAGAGATGGCAATAGGCGGGGCTACCTCTGGTATCTTGTACCAAAGTAATAATCACAGAGAAAGGTCTAGACTCATATACAACATTCCACTTCCATAAGTATTGTTGTCCTAATAATACATCACCAACTTCAAGGGTAGAAACATCACATAATACCTCATCCATGAAGGGATTGATTCTATAGGGAAGGCGACAATGATGGCTGACGTGGAGATCTCTTCCTTGATGAAGCCACCCGATGGTGTACACATGTGGATGTGCTATCATCAGTAGGCCCAATTGCTTCATGACCTTTGCTGAAATGAGATTATTTTGGCTTTCGTTGTCGACAATGAACTACAATGAAGAACCCTTCACCCACATCTCTAAGTTGAAGAGGCGTTCCCCCTCCTATGGATTTTCAGGCTCATTCTTCTGGATCTTAGAGGTGGCCACGGTGGCACTAGACTCCGCGTCAATGATCTACTTCCATTTTTCATTCCCATTGTCGGGTTCTAACTTAGAGTTGGAACACGTGTATGATTCAGAAGCCTTTAGTTTGGTCACCAATGACTGCTTGGCTTGCCACTCACTTGTGTTGTGAGTGGAACTGTTATGGAACTCACACCGTTTTCCCATGTCCTTCTTTGTCTTCGGGGTTTTTTTCTTTTCTTGTGGCTTTGGCGAGTTGTCCTGGGTAGCCCTGCCTTAGCTCTGTGGTTTGTCAATGCCTTTTTCTTGCTTCAAGTTAGTAGATCCAAAATCTTCTTTCTTCTATTTAAACATATGCTCAATCTTGATAGTGTATAGGTGCGCCGTGATGAGAGAGGAAATGTCCAGGAACTCCATCTTGTCCTGCATGTACTTGTGTATATAGTTTTGGTACTTGATTACCAAATTTCACTCAGAATCCTTGATACCCAACTTCGTGCGAAGGGTATGGAAAAAATTTGTGAAATCTGACACATCTTGGTCCCTTCCCTGCCGTAGTGTGGTCCACTTTATGTATTTATCTTCATAACTCTCAATAGGGTAATATTTTCCCTTGATGGTGTCTCGAAAATAATCCCAAGTGGGTGTGACTGAAAACAACAAGGGTTCACTCTCATCCTTTTGTTCACAATAGGTTTCCCACTAGTCCTTGACGTGTGGGGCAGCTTTGAGAAGTGCAAAAGTAATCTTTTCTCGATTGAAAAGTAATGAAATGACAAAAATCCTTCCAATATATTTAACCATTTATCTACGATGTCTGCATCTCATCTATCTAGCCCTCAAATATGGGAATATCACAGTTAACTTGTACCTTAAAAGGAGTGGTTGCTAGATGAAGGTGTGTCGCCTGTAGGTAGCCGTCGAACAAACTGGGTAAATTTATCCATCATCACATTCCTCTATTTCTCAAGGGCTTCCTCGAGAAACATTTTGAAAGGATCTCCTGCCCCCTCGTCTTTATTTTCTTCCCCCATGGGAGGCCATCGGGGTTTGCAAGGCTAGTCCTAAAAAGGTTCAGCCAAATCAAGCCCTAACTCCTTATACCCTCACCTCGCAAAGAAAAATAGAGCAAGAGAAGACTGCTCTGATACCACTAATCCATACTTAAACATGAATGCAATAAATTATAGATATGACCATAAATACAAAGATGCAATAGAGATAACACTTCATTTCATTAAGAGAAAAATATTGAACTATTCTTACAAACAGAATGGAAATAAACTATCTCGGGCTATGGTAGTTGATATCTAAGAAGAGATGTGGTGGCTACATGCCTATGAGCTGTGTTATTGTTACACAACAATTTGTCACTGTCCCTGGACTCTGCGTCCAAAAGCCTGGAAGACCTCTACAGTGAACCCTACATGCTTTCCCATCATGAAGAAACTCCCAATATGTCCCTCTTCATGAGTAGAGTAATTCCACTTTGCATCATTTCCCAAGAATCTTCCTTTTACCCCAATTTACAAGACCGGAGCTACTGACCAGTTTCCTCCTCATGCCGATTTGCAGAGATTAAAATTATCATTAGCGCCGTACGGAGTGACTGAGCACTTTTCCAGTCACATCGATCCTCTTTTGGCAAGTTTTGTAAATATGGAGTCGAAGCTTCTAGGTCTAGAAGCTTCGTAACGGAAGTCTGGTAGATGATCGAGCTGTATGGAGCCGAGGAAGTTAGTTTGGGCTCCTTTCCCCTATTAGGATGGAACAAACCCAAGAGATAAGGCTTTCTCCCATGATGAGAGGAACCATCTCCCATCCATCCAAGCTATATAAACCTCTCTTTTCCCAAGCTAAAATAATTTTGGAGTGAGTTTGAATGATCAGCAAGACATCTATAGTTTCTAGCTTTCTAGTGTATGTTTGAGGGAGAATAGTGTGTTTAGTTTGGTTTGAGACTAAAGGGAAGAGGCCTTAATACTTCCATTGTTGGGGCTATCCATGAGATGCTAGCAGAAGTGTGGGAACCTGGATACGTCAGAGGAGACCAGCAACGTCAAGGCATTGGTTGTAATCTCTTTTTGATTTATATGAATACAACTATTGATTGATTTCCTACATGAAGTGTTATCTTACATATTTATGGCTTAATGTTCCTTGACCTGTTAAGTAGGCTGAATACAATATTGTATGCTATCACATTTGTTGTTGTTGTTGTTTGTTTGCTTGTTCCAAGTATTCGAAGGAAAGAAATGAAAGATAGTTGGAGTAAGGAAGCAGGATCATCACCAAGCAGAATAGCGTTCTAAGAGGTATACCCTCTTATTTGATTCTAGCTTAAGGAGATTTTCCATAGATTGTTTTTTTGTGGCTAGACCCACTCTCTCGGGCTAGAGGAATTGTTTGTGTCTGCACTAAAAATTTACCTGCACCACAAATTAACGACTCTGATGGGGAGCCCATCCTTCTGTTTGATTGATTGTCATTTTATGGTTTTGTGTGAACTTTTCTAGTATCACCATTTCCCTTTAGTGTTCTTTGCTTTGCCTGGTTTACTGCTATGAGCCTTAAATTCACAATGGCAAGTCTGGTTTTAGCCTTTGAAATTTTTTATTTTTTTCATTGAATCCTTGGTCAGCGCATTTATTTTTATGACAGTCGCATAGATCAGCGCGAGTTTCTCAAAAACAGTGGCGCCGACCCCCTTCTAGCACTTTTTGTCAGTTAGGCAGTAACGCCAATTCCTGTAGGTGAAGATCAGGGTTTCCCTTGGATCATAACCAGTGTGTCTTGCCCTTCTGATTTCTGTCTCTTAGCTTGTTTTGATTGTGTTCTCCCTGATTGGAAATCTCTTTTAGCTTGATTTATATGCTTGTTTGGTTTGCATTTTCTTGACTTGGTTTCTTGAGTTCTTGGATGGTTTATAACCCTAGGGCATCTAGGTCGTCATCCATTCACTTGTTTGTGTGTTGAGCGAGTCAAGTCGATAGTCAAAGTTGCTCCTTGCATTTCGTTTGTTAGTCCTTTTGTTGCTTTGATTTCCATTTAACAAGTTTGAAAAGTTTTGTTTGTTGTTTGAGCGTCTCTTTTTGGGCATAGGTCATATTGCTCATATTGTTTTTGGTTGAGTCTTTGCATCTTTAATATGATATAAGAGCTTCTTATTGTCTTAAGAACTGGATCAATCTACGGTCTCTATGAGAAATATACCTTATATAAAAAAATAAGTTGATGTTATGAAAATATTTCACAATAATAATTACTATAAAATAAAATCATACTACCTATTCAGAAAAAGCCATACTACTCAGATAAATAAAATACAAATCTATATACACTTGGATGCACAATGACAAAGATGATATCATTATTCTTCAATTTCTTATTTATTCAAATCACAACTCTCATATTTATATATTTTTAGCATTATTAATGTAAAATACATAAAAAGGGGAAAAGGTGATGTTTTGTTTATCCATTATTTTTCGAATATGCGCTTAAAAGTGAGTGATAGAAACAGTAAACAGTAAAGTTTGATTGCAATAGTCTCTAACTGGTCTCCAAAGCCCCCTGCTTTCTCTAAAAATATGAAAAGCTTGCTTTAAGGTATCTTTGTCCATCAAAAAGCTGGCTTGTGTAAAATTGTAATAGAAATTCAGAGGAGCCTCCATTTTCTCTTCAAATTATGAATGGCGTCACCCATTTTGGGGTTTCACTTTCACACCAAACTCATGTATCAAAATTTAACATGCTTTCACACCAGACTCGATGCATCAAAGTTTTAGATGCTCGTTGGATCTTTGAAGTGATAAAGTTGGGAAGTCAAAACTATTCGTTGGATCTCTGAAGTGATAAAGTTGGGAAGTCAAAACTGGAATCCAAAGCATGCCGCAAGCAGATGATTGGATTTTAAAACTGTTGACTGTTAAAGTTTTAGATGCTCTTTGGATTTTAAAACTGTTGACTGTTAAAGTTTTAGATGCTCGTTGGATCTCTGAAGTGATAAAGTTGCCCAGTCAAAACTGGAATCTCTTCAAGCAAATGGTTTGATTTTAAAATTGTCGACTGTTAAAGTTTTAGATGCTCGTTGGATTTTAAAACTGTTGACTGTTAAAGTTTTAGATGCTCGTTGGATCTCTGAAGTCATAAAGTTGGAAGTCAAAACTGGAATCCAAAGCATGCCGCAAGTAAATGGTTGGATTTTAAAACTGTGGACTGTTATTCCGGTTATATAACAGGTGGAAAGAGTTAATTTTTTTAGATTACAGTAAGAGTTATTTTTAAGGGTGTTTTTTTTTGATAATTTTTATAGTTAAAGTTGTGTTAAATTTAGTACGGATTTGTTAGAATTACAAATTTGAATTGTAGATTTGAGTAGTGAAATCTAACAAGATTCGCTGAATTTACAAGTTTGTAGTGCTCAATTTTTCATAAAGACAATCAAAAACCAATTTGGTGAAATCTAATAACATTCGCTGAAATTATAAATTTAAGTTGTAGATTGTTTCGCAAAAACCAATTTGGTGAAATCTAATAAGATTCGCTGAAATTATAAAGTTAAGTTGTAGAAAGATTAGCTAAAATTACAAGTTTGAGTTATAGACTTTTTAGTGCTCAATTTTTCATAAATACCATCAAAAACCAATTTGAATAAACACTTTTTTGGCCCAATTCTGACCCCAAAATAAAAGCAACCATACATAAATATTAGTCATTTTTTTCCTCTATAATTCTTCTTCCAGTAACCCTAGACCGAGGGTTTGATGGAATATATCACCCGTTTCTCTATAATTCTTCTTCCGGTAACCCTAGATCAAGGGTTTGATAGAATATATCACAAACACGGGTGAACCAATAAAATGAAGTAATTTATTTCACAAATCAAGGGTTTCTTGTTGCTGCTGGATGCAAGCATAGAATGCGTGCCTGTGGTGTGTTGATAGTAAGTCTTGGATCTGAGACTGTTATGGCCGCAGCCATTTTTATCCCATCTCGGTCCATACCTTGATTCTCGCAAGTTCACGATCTGCACAATTGGCTCCCACTCTTGTAACGCAGAATTCATTAGAATGTTGAAGGCCATGGAAATCTAGTCCACAATACTGTTCGCATCCCCAAAAAATGAACCTTCCACAGACCACACACAAGCAGGACTGAGGTCAATGTGATCTAACGCCACGGGCATGAATCGAAGGCTCCACACCCACCCACCGGCCGGAAAAGGCATCTTTGGTCCGTTCAAACTTTATTTATGTCACATTTTTCTTGAATGAATTGTCATAGCGGTTGGTGTGGTATAACCATCCATTGTTGAGGGACCAATAACTTCATAATTTGTAAAGAGGGACCAGTATGTTTTAACATTTTGTAACTGGTTCATGGCATCTAACTTAGTTTTTTTGGGTTGAAAAAGTAGTATGGTTGAATATTTTGTAAGTGCTTATTTAAAGAATAGTATGATTGAACATTTTGTAACAGGGTTTATTTAATAATATGGGCAAATATTATTATTCAAAGTAGAGTATGGTTGGATTTTTTTTAATAGGTTAAGAGTAATATGGATGAACATTTTGTAACAGATTGGAATGTTCAAAGAGCTAAGCATCTAACTTAGCTTAGGTTCAAAGAGTGGTTCAAAGAGTATTATGGTTAAACAATTTGTACGAGGTTTGAACATTGGGCAATATGGTTGAACATTTTGTAACATGTTTGAAGCATTAACTTAGCTTTTGTTCAAAAACATAGTCAAAGTTTGATTCTCACATTCAATATCCATGTGAAGAATATTGAAAGCTTCTCATTGTGGTTATTAGGATTTCATAATAAAATCATATCTTTATTTTGTTCTTTGACATTGGTTTGTCTTGAGAGCAAAATAAGGGAGTTTGAGTTTAAGGACATTTGTGCTCATATATGATGGATGCTTTTCTTTTGTATATTTTTCAATTTCTACTTTTATCTAGTTTTTTTTAGACAAATCTAATTTAGCAAAGAAGCAAGCACATTAAGTGGAAAATTGTAAAAAAAAAAAAAATAGTCGTTCGCCTATGTCCTAATTTTCCATATTTTTTTTTCCTTTTTCAACAATTGATTCCCCAATTTATATTTATTTACCCATAATTTCAAATTGGATGTATTTTAGCATGAAATCACCCAAATTTTCTAGAAAATATATAAAATCCTTAAAATTTTTAACATTTTTATAAAACATACTCAAGCATATGTTTATCATTTTAAGAATCTATAAGCTTCATCAAAGTTTTTGCACTTTAAGATAAGTATGGATTCTTAAAAATTTCCCTATTGTAAATCCATTAGGTGCAAATACTTCTTTGAAATGAGATTTGTAAAAATTGAAGAAGGACAAGTCATTTAAATTGACTCATTGAATTTCCCATGGGGTGTAGAATAGATGATGATGGGATGTACTATTAAGTCACTCTCTGATGTGAAGGTCATTGGTTCAAAACTCTATGGGAAAAAATCCAATCATGTTAAGGGTTGGTGTTGTAGAAATTATGGTGTAGAATTGTAACTGCTCATGAAATTTTAATCTAAATCACATGACACAATTCTATTCCACTGCTCTACGGAATTCAATTCATAATTTAAAACAATAATTGAAACCATGCAATAAGAAATAACACACATGCACACAATACTTTTCCAGGGGAAAGCAATCTGCTAAAAATCCTTTTCCTGCTTGCATTAATTTGATGAATATAGATGTATTACAATTGCTAGCTCATTCTGAACTCAACATGCAAGTGAATAACCTATCTCTCTACTCAATGAGAAGCTTTGACCTAGACTTAGTCAATTTATTCCTCTGCTTGAGCCCCTATTTCCTTGCGCAATTCCTGAGGAATTAGGCCCCTATTATTTAGGATTTTCCTCCAATTGACTGCACAATTCCCAAGGTTGACCATCAGGTTGCATGCAACACCCATACACTCCTTAATAGTCTATAACTCATGTTACACTGCCTTGAAATCTCCACCAAAGCTGGGGAAATCGAATTATCTACATGTACTAGCTATTTTGGGTTGATTGATGAGTTAAATGGATGATCACCGAGTTAGATTGTTGTTCCACTGCACAATTGACCTTCAACTAGTTCTATCAACAGTTAGAACTAGTTTAAATGTAAACAACTTGAAATAATTGACCTTGATTGCTACACATTAGAAATCACAATTCTTAACTGAACTCCAAGCCCTCTAACTCGAATTTACTGAGTGACACAATCCATGTCACGCAAGTTAACTACCTCCAAGTTGTCTGATGATGTGGAAATTTTGAATTTACTCAATTTGACCAAGGCAAAGTCAAATTGAGTTTTTTTGCTACATTTTATAACACTCCCTCTTAGTAAGAAAGGGATTTTACACAACCCCAATCCAAATCCGGTGGAATGTACTGTAGCACTACCTCTCACTATTGTTGTTGCTACTGCAAAAGCTGCAACTGAGAAACATAAAAAAAAACACTGAATCAATTGTGTCTACAACTGTTACTAGGAAAACTATGTTGTTGGTGACTCTGCTACTGAGCCTCCTGCTCTGTTGTCAACACTGCTCTGCACTCCTCAATATCTGAATGATAATGATCCTACTCCTACTAAATACTATGGGCCCCTGTAGCAAAGTAATGATCTATCAGAAGAGTATGTTGCAACTACTACTGCTCTTCGATGGACCCTGCCAAAATCTTTGCAATTCTGGGACTAGGGCTCTACATCACCCCACATCACTCCTGGAGGTATAGCTGCATGCATGGAAAAATCTACCTATAGCTTGTAGAGGTTTCTCACTCTGACTCCAATTTGCTTCTCTTGCCTGGTAGTTATGTGTCTGAGAAAGGCTTTCCATTTAAATGAAGATCACATCATAGCCACGGTCTTCCAAAGCTGCTACAAAGATGAGGTTCTTCTTCAAGCCTAGAACAAACATGACATCTTTGAGGTGAAGAGTGGAGCCTGACTCCCTCTTAAAGGTTACTATACCAATCCCGGTAGCACTGTACCTTTCATATTCTCCAAACTCAATATGCATCTATAGATCTTTCTCCTCTAGGTCACTGAAAGAATCTCTACACCCTGTCATGTGGAATGAGGCACCCGAATCCAAGTACACACACTCCCCATCAACGTGTTGGCCATGCATGTGATCAAGGTGAAGTCTAACTCGAATTGTGAAGCCAATGCTTCACCTGCTGCTCCCACTACAAGGTCCTTCTTGCTAGACTTTTTGTGTGGACACTTTGTAGCATAGTGACCAAATTCATGTTAATTGAAGCATTTTATTTTGGACAAGTCTTTCTTCTTCCCCCCTTGACTGGAATCAGCATCACCTTGGGCCTTCTCGCCCTTAGTGATCTTTCCTTTTCCAAATAGAGAAAAGTATTCTTCCTCTTCTTTGGATGAAGTTCCATCCTGCTTATTTCTCTCGAACTCTTCTTGAACCAAATCGGACCATAACCTTTCCCAATTTGGTAAATTTTCCCTTCCATTCATCAAGTCTTGGTAACTATGCAAGGATTTTGGAAGACCTAGAAGAGGTAGGCTCACTAGGTCATCTTCTGCAATAGTTACACCAACCCCTCCAAGCTCATCTTGAACTTGTGTAAATCTGGTGAGATACTGCAAAATAATTTCATTCTTCTCCATCTTAATTTTTTGAAGTTTGTCTTTGAGGGCCAATTTTCTATGATCACTGCTATTCCTGAACAACTCTGTCAGTGCCTTCCACATTGCGAAAGGAGCTTCTTTCCCATGGATATTTTAGACAATGTAGTCCTGCACTCCCTCCAAGATTATTCTCCTAGCCTTGGCTACATGTTTCTTCCATTGTGCTAGGTTTTGTGCTTTAGATGCCTATGGTTTTACAATATCCATCTTGACATATTCTAGCAATTGATTGTCATCCAACACTGCCTCCATGCGATCCTTCCACGCAATGAAATTCGAGCTGCCATCCAAGGCATACTCTAATCTCATCCCGTTGAATATCATCCTCCCAACTCTGAAGAGATCCTACAACACTGAAGCTAATTCGAACCTCCTGAGAAACAAATTCAAAATTTATGTTATAATGTGAATCCTGCTTGGATATCATGTAGAATTATGATGTAGAATTGCAACTGCTCATGATATTTTAATCTAAATTACAAGACACAATCCTAGTCTACTGCTATGAAAAATTCATTTCACAATTTATAACAATAATCAGAAACATGCAATAAGAAATAACACACATGCACACAATATTTTTCCAGGGGAAAGCAATATGCTAAAAACCCCTTTGCATGCTTGCATTAATTTGATGAATATAGATGTATTACAATTGCTAACTCAATATGAGCTTAACCTGCAAGTGAATAACCTATCTCTCTGCTCAATGAGAAGCTGGCCCAAACTTAGTCAATTTATGCATCTGCTTGAGCCCCTATTTCCTTATGTAATTCCCGAGGAATTAGGCCCCTATTATTTATGAATTTTCCTCCAATTGACTGTGCAATTCCCAAGGTTGATCATTTGGTTACATGCAACACCTGTACACTCCAGAATAGTCTACAACTAATGTTACACTACCTTGGAATCTCCACCACAACTGGGGAACTCAAATTCTCAATATGCACTAGCTATTTTGGGCTGATTGATCAGTTAATTGGATGATCACTAAGTTACACTATTGTCCCACTGCACGACTGAACTTCCACTAGTTCTATCAACAGTTAGAACTAGTTTAACCGAAAACAACTTGAAATCACTGACCTTGAATACTACAAATTAGCAATCACACATGCTTAACTGAATTCCAAGCCTCTAACTTGAATTTACTGAGTAAAATTAGTGACACAATCCATGTCACACAAGTTAACTACCTCCAAGTTATCTGCTAATGTGGAAATTTCTAATTTATTCAATTTGACCAAGGCAGATTCAAATTGAGATTTCTTGCTACATTTTCTAACAGGTGTGGCTCAGGCCAATTGCAATCCCTGGGTGATTTTAACGACTTAGATGCCCCTGGGTCATGGTTTCTCAAGCCAAAGGTTAAGCCTGTAGTCATCCCTAGAGACACAAACAACTTGACAAAAAAAAATTAACTCATTGAATTAATTTAGTATTTTTTTTAGGTCGTGATGGAAATCCTAACACCTTCAACTATCACCCTATCTTTGGGAGATTTTTGGCTTGAAGACTCTTCCTTTTGTTTGAATCCCCCTCATTTTGGTGTCATTATTGCAAGTCTAGTAAACCAGTGACAATTTCCTTTGTAGAAGGGTTCTTATCGCCTCTAAAGTAATGCCATTGCTTTGTATCTCTCAAATTTTTTGGTAAGTGAGGATGATCTTAGTGGGTACCCTTTGTATGTAGGTGAAATTCGCAAAATTTGTCTCTACACTCGTAGCCAAAATTCGAGATCGGACAAGAATCCCTTCCATATCAATGTGACTCCTACATGGTGGTAGGAAATATCAGGAAGGGCATTCCCTCAAATATTATGGTATAGCCAAGGATGTCTTAATCCTCCTAGTCTCAACATTGAATGGAAGGGACAAAGGCTAGGGTATTCCCTCTTCCTCTCAGGAACAATCCTTTAAGGATGCTCTAAAGAAATGGCTCTCCCAATCGACTCCCAAAGATCTCTCAAAGATAGCCTTCATTGTTGACCAAGGAAAAGATATTCAAACTCTAAAAGTGGATGAATCCTAGTCCAATATTTCTTGTATGACATATGAGCGAAATGTTGTTATTTTCCACTTTAATGGGGTTTTTGCTGAAAATAATGAGAGTTAGCAATTATTATTTTTTCATAGCATTAACAATAAGCATCAAACATCAACGTATCAAAGAATAGTGCACTAGATATTTTGAGGTGGAAATCCTTCCACGAGAAAACCACCAAACATTTTTCTAATAATTTTATGAGTACATACTATGATTCAACTCCAACTAAAAAGGGAAGCCCCACCTCCTAGCTAGTACTCTAGAAAAGAATTCAATTTTTTAGCTCCAACTAGAAGGACGCTCTAACACTCTAGTTTTATCAACTGCTACTAATAGGATGCTCCAACACCCTCGAAATCTCCAACTTGCCCTAGCACCAACCTACCACCCTAAAGTGTTTTCAGGCTACAACCTTAAGGTGACTTCAATCACCTACCTTGCACCACCCAACCACCCTTAAAATGATATAAAATAGACAAACAACTATGTGCTCCTGTATCAGGGATAATAAGCCACTTATAATGATTTTCAACTGTGAAACTCTTACAAAAATACACTTCAGATGTACAATGAAACCCTTACAACTGAAACCCTTATTGCAATCCCAACCAGATTTCTTTAAATAAATAACTTTGTACCTGGACTAATGTTCCCTTCAATTTGTTGTAGATAAATCTGGAAATGATTTGATACTTCTGCCTTTATTTGTTTGCTGCCAATAGTATGTTGATGCCTTTGTCACAAATTTTACTATTGTTTCAAGATTTCCATTGATGCCTTCAAAATCTTATGACACTATTATATAAACCGTTATTTTTCTGTTTTCATTCAAATCTAATAAATTTTCTTGCTACCAACACCACCAGGGACAAGAATTTTCAAGAATCATTTAAAACAAGCTTCATATTTGAATAAAAAACATACCACTGAAATTATTCAAGCAACCTTCAAAATATATCAATGCTCTAGGTATGTTATAATGACATATCCTACCTAGTCCAATATTCTTCTGCTCACCTTCAGATCTTCAAAAAAACTCGAATGATGCCAAATTTTCCGGGCTAAAGGAAACATGTTTGTGAGTGTATTCTCAAGAGGTGCTGCAACAAAAAATAGGCCGAAACAATTCCAAGATCAACAAATGTCAACACAATTATAGTGAAAATAGTTTTAAGACATATCAATTTTAGGGATCAAGTATAGGTCCTAAAATCTTAAGCGAGTCCCTCATACAGGGCCAAACAATAATTCAAAAAGAACCTTTGATAATATAGGCCATAAGCATGCCTTGTCGACCACTAGTCTATTGGCTAGTGCCATAGACTAGCCAATATAATGTTGCCACATCATCACCCCTTTGGGGATTTTGACCACAATGTGGGGGAATCAAATTTAAACAAGCATATCTTTCAAACTATGAGGATCCTCATGACAAGCCACATATCATCGGAATTAACATGACGAGGAGAATCCAATAATATGTTCTTGACCTGATAAACCATAAATTTCCATGTCATTTTGATCAACAAAGGAAGGGAATATTTTGGTACTGCTTAGGTTGACCTCAATGAAAAATACATTTCAATATTTTTCTCATTGGCATTTGTGCTTCGGGAATGGGTGCATCAAACCTGGTTCCCGAATACATATCTTCTTTTTTCTTTGAAGGGTTTCTTTGTCGTTTATTTAAAAAATATAGAGGATCGTCAAAGGGGTTTTTATCAAGGACCCAAGTTTTGGTGTTGCTCTCAGCTCTCCTTTCAACTATGGTTTCCTGAATTCAATCCTCTATCCATGACAACTCTGACCACTCCATTTTGGCTAAGAATCCTTAATGTGCCCATTCATTTGTTAAATCTAGATATCTTAGCTTTTGTAGGAAACTTACTCGATCATTTTATTAAGATAGATACAAATAGGCTTGCGAGGGGTATTGCAACCATTTCATGCATCTATGTTGAAACATAGATCAGTAAAGGGTTGCTTGATCAGATCCTTATCAATTGAAATAACCTAACTTTTTCACAGTTAGTGGACTACAAAAACACAACTTTTCACTATAGGACTTGTCAGCTGCCAAGTCATCTCCAAAATGTTTTCCCTTCTTCTCAAGGGAATTCTCATCCCCCATATGCCAAGAAAAAGAATCAAGGATGGAAAGACCCAAAAAATAAAAAAAATAAAGGATTTAAGAATACCCCAGCTCATAAGAAAGACAACATGCAGTAAAAGAAAACTTATGTAATCAAACCTAGTCCTTTAGTCTTAGCTTAGCCCCATGCAAAACCATCTCATCCCTTAGACCCTAGGGTCCATCCCTCAAATGGAGAAGAAAGAAATACAACCATGATCTTGGCTTCATCCATGAGCGAGCACAAACATCTTCATGAGTTACATTACTCAAATAGTGATAAGGAAGCAACCATAATTGCGGACCCTCCAGAAATGGAATTTCCTTAAGAAAATGTAGTCATTGTCTCCACGCCAGCTGCTCCTAACAACTCCTTGGGATGGATTTATGTTTGTAAGAAAAAAGGAAGAAAATAATTTCAGAAAAACCCATGATCATTATTGGCCTCAAGAGATAGAATCTCAGTATATTTATTTGTATTTTCAATAGCAGGTTAGCTTGTCTTTTGGTTTTAGATTTGGTTGGTTTTCCCAGTGACTGAACAATCCAAATTTCTCAACTTTTCATGTAATCTCTTGTTCAAAAGGTAAGACAATTTTTAATCTGCAAAAAAAGACTCATTGAATTGTACAAAGGTTGAAGTTACAAACCCTTTCAAAGTCAATTGTAAAAAAATTCAAAAGATAAAAGACTTTCCTAAATTTTGAATAAGGAGTTCATTTTTATCAAAATCAAATCATTATAATCTCGCACATTGAGGTCTATTTACAGTATTACCTAGCAACCTAAGGTTAAGTCATAAAAGTAAGCAAGTGTGCAAGCAAGACACATGCAAGTCTGCATGTTATAAAACAAGGGCGAAAAAAGAGAATACAAGAAAATGCAACAAGGGTAAAATATAAAATGGGTAAAGGAAGAAAGCATTTCCAAAACATTAATCAATAAATCAAAGAATTACAAGAATCCTTACATGAATTGGACAATGTAGTATTTAATCTTCACAAGAAAATGAATTTGAATGATTAACTTATTGAGACACTTCATCTAAAATAGTTGAAAAGGAGAAAAAAATTGAGAACATGGTTGATACAACATGTGCAACAAATTGAACTCATACAAAAAAATGTTGTTACTCTTAAGGCATATGACTTAATGCAAATGATGGATGTTATTGTGACATAGATGACTTCATACAAATGATTGATGTTACTTGTGACACAAATGACATGATGGTTGATATGAAGGCAACAAAAAATATGGTTGTTGATTCCTTACCTAGTTATGAGATGGAATCATACAATGAATTGATGAAGAAGAGTCACAAGAAGAAGAAAGGAGTGATACTAGAAATAGTATTAGTGAAATTAAACCCAAATTTTCTTTTAACATCACAAAGAAAAAACTATTGTGAGTGCATGGAAGAACATCAAGTATAGAATGATATTTCCAAACCTTTCATATGAATTTGGGAAAATCCCATGAAACAAACACTAGATAGATTTGGATATGATAACGAAGTTATCTTTCATATTTCTTATTATTCTAAAGAAATATTCTTCTATAATGTAGGATTTTTTTAAGGAGATTCCACTTCACCTATTTCAATTTATCGTTATAATGTGAAGTGCTAACATTGTCATTAAGTTTGTCACAGAGAGAATCATTTTTTTGATCTCCATCATTGTCTTTAGTATGGGAAGACAAATCATCATTCAAATAAATGTTTGATGGAAAATAAGGTTAAAATAAGAAAAAAATACATCATTTGGTAAGTTCTTGGCACTGGAATCATGATCCGGACTTAAAAAAGAATGCAACAAACTAAATATATAACCATAAATACAGAGATGCAACATAGATAACACTTTATTTCATTAATAGAAAAATACTGAACTATGCTTACAAATAGAATGGAATTAAACTAGCTCCGATGATGGTAGCTTATCTCTAAGAAGATATGTGGTGGCTACATGCCTCTAAATTGTGTTACAATGAGGCTCAAGGGCCTATTTATTATTGAACAACAAGAGAAAACCCTAAACAACCAAAACCCTAACCCAAGAGATGTAACACTAAGAGTTTGTGGGCCCTGTTGGGGTTAGTTAGGCAACCAACTTCTTGGGGTCATAACTTGGTCATATTATATCTGTTTAGCGTGTACGATACCTTGTTAGAAAGGTATCTATGAGTACTAAAAGATTTGCAATGAGCCCCTAGCTATGGCTATGGGCTTGCAGTGGACCTAAAAAAATGCCACTTAGGGGGTCAAAACTGCTCCAGAAGTCCAGGAATCGAAAAACTACTAAAAATAGTAAACACTGAAATAAAAAAGGAAACATATGAAACTGACAAGAGGTCTAGGTGGAATAGGTGGGTAGCCACCAACATCCACTTAGATCATTCCTCCCTCTTGAGGAAGCAATGGTCCCCATTGCATATAGAACCTCCATGAGGTGAGGAAATTTTTGTTGAACCTGGTCCCTGGTGAACCACTTGCCCTAGTAAAGGAGTTGGTTTGCTTTGACAACTCGATATAGTTGGATCCTCTGTTGGCGAGTGTTCTTGATCTGTGTATCCATGATCTGATCAATTGTGGCCTATTCCATGTAGTCTAGGTTCAACTCTGTTGGTGTGAGTTGTTTTGCAATGTCGGACGTGTCCAGTAATGGTGGAAAGTATAGCCGAAGGTGGTATACATTGAACATTGGGTGCAAACCAAGGAATGGTGGAATGCTAAGATCGAAGGCATTTTCCCCCACAACCTTGGTGATGTTGTATGTCCCATATCAGAGCGAGCGAAGCTTTTTGTAAGGTCCAACGAGGCACTCCTTTTGCAAATGTAGCCAAACTTTGTCGCCCACCTGCAATTTGTGTGGAACCCGATGCTGATCATGGCGCTGCTTATACTTGGAATTGTCTCTATATAATATGTCATGGACCTGCTGGTGAATGTGTTGAATGTGCTCAATGAAGCTCTTAGCCCTGTTAGCTTCTGACTGAACCTGAGCCGGATATTCCTGAGTAGACACAAATGGTATGGACACATAAATGGGACATAATGGCTGAAATCCAAACCCTACCTGAAAGGGGTTGTGGCCCGATTAGCTGTGGAGAGCTCTGTTTTAGATGTGATGGACATAGGGGAGGCTTTCATCCCATGTACGTGGATGCTTTGAATTGTACATGTGTAGAATTTGTATGATCATCCTGTTGACGACCTTTCTTTTCCATCAGTATGGGGATGGAAAGTTGTGGACTTAGTAAGTTTGGTATCCAACATCGACCAGAGGCTTGACCAAAATTCACTCAGGAATCTACTATCCCGATCTGAGACAATGGACTGTGGGATCCCGAAGTGTAGCCACACTCGCTCAAAGAAGAGTTTAGCAGTGGCCTTTGTTGTGATACTCTTCTTGCAGGGTGCCATAATGACCATCTTAGAGAATCTGTCGACAACCATGAAAACACAATTGTTTCTTTGCTTAGAAGAAGGGATGCCTGACATGTAATCCATGGAGATGGATTCACAAGGTCAACTACGAGTAGGAAGAGGAGTATATAGGCCTTGATTTTTGAGGGTTGGTTTGGCAATGGAACAAATAATACATGATTTAATATACCTCCCAACATCCTATCAAAGGTTCGGTCAATAAAAATACTTCTACAATACTCCCATTGTTTTCTCTATGCCAAAATGTCGAGTGACCTGAGTGTAGTGTGCCTCCAAAATCATCTTGGCACGCTAGCTTGAAGGAAAAAATATGTGTCACAGGTGGCATAACAGTTGATCCTAGAGGTGAAAATTTGGAACTTGCTTATCTTCAAGGAGCGTCTAGTATGTGCTACCGAATTCTGGATTGCTCTTGTAAAGATGCAGCCATCTCAAAGTCTCGTGCCCACAGGAGTCGAACACAGTGATCATCACCATGACTGGTCATTGGTTGAGGCAATTTGCAACATTATTGGTGTTACCCTTCTTGTACTTAATGTTCAAATGGATTTGTTGCAGGTATGTGGACCATTTCTGATGGCGATCGTTATGAAACTTCTCTTGTGTCTCTATGAACTACAGGGGTTGGTGGTTTATGTGGATGACCATTTCCTTTCCCAGAATGTAATGCTAACATTGACAGCAGACATGCAAAATGGAATAAATTTCTTTATCGTAAGTGGGATACTTTCAGCTTATGTCTGAAAGTGTCTGACTATGGTAAGCCACTGAATGACCCTGCTGAGTAAGAACTGCACCAATAGCATAGTCAGAGGCATTTGTATCAATCTCAAATGGTTTCTGCAAGTCTGGTAATGTGAGAAATGGTGCAGAGCATAGGTGATGCTTCAACTCAGAAAACGCCTTCTATCGGGTTCAAACGAAAATAACTTTTCTTTCACTCCACCCTTTGTGACTTGACTTAAGGGCCAAGTGATATGAGAGAACCCCAACACGAACCAATTGGAAAGACCCAGAAAGTTATGGAACTCTGTTAGAGTGGTTGGGGTTGAAGAATCCCCAATGACTTGTATCTTGCTTGGGTCCACATGCACACCCTACTTATCAATAATGTACTCTAGATATTTAACCTCGGTCATTCCAAAAGCACATTTTTCCATATTGGCACACAACTTATGTTATCACAGGGTTTGAAGGACCTGTCGAATATGGTGGAGGTGCTCTTCCCAACTTTGGTTGAAGATCAAGATGTCATCTAAATACACCACCATAAACCCATTAGTGAAGGGCCGCAAGATGTTGTCCATCAATCTCATGAAGGTTGCAGGGGAATTCGTCAACCTGAAAGGCATGACCAATCATTTGAAAAGGCCCTCCTTGGATTTTAAGGTATTCTTCCACACATCGGAGGGTTCGATAGGAACCTAGTGATAACAGAACTTCAAGTCAATCTTGTTGAATATTTGGCCCCCTTGAGTTGGTCCAGAAGGTCATTAATCCATAGGATTGGGTACCTATTTCGGACAGTGATATTTTTTAGTGCCCAATAGTTAATACAGAGTCTCTAGGTTCCATCCTTCTTCTATACCAATACAATCGATCTCCCACATGGTGATGATCTTGGCTTGATGTGCCCTTTCTGCAGCAACTCTTGAATTTGCCTCTTGATCTCATCGTTCTCTAGAATAAAGCGTAGATAGATCAATCCATTAGGTAGCAGCGCGCCCAAAGTTAGATCAATGGAGTGCTTGACCTGACAATGCAGATGTATCCCTATATGTGAGGTGAAAAGTTCCCTGTACTCCTCCACAACCTTGTCCATATGCTATTGCTGTGCAGAGGAGCCCTGTGTGGAAGCCATGGCCACAACCTTCTTCTTTCCTCGAGGGTGAATCATAAGGAAAATAATTTTGCTGGTCTAGGAAATGATATTACTGCATTTCTTTGCAGTGATCAAAGAGATGGCAGTAGGCGGGGCTACCTCTAGTGTCTTGTACAACTTATTTCCCAAAGTAATAATCACAGAGAAAGGTCTAGACTCATATACAACATTCCACTTCCATAGTTGTCCTAATAATACATCACCAACTTCAAGAGGAGAAACATCACACAATGCCTCATCCATGAAGGGATTGATTCTATAGGGAAGGCGAAAATGATGGCTGAAATGGAGATCTCTTCCTTGATGAAGCCACCCGATGGTGTATGGATGCGGATGTGCTATCGTCAGTAGGCCCAATTGCTTCATGACCTCTGCTGAAATGAGATTATTTTGGCTCTCGCTGTCAACAATGAACTACAATGAAGAACCCTTCACCAACATCTGTGAGTTGAAGAGGCATTCCCCCTCCTATGGATTTTCAGGCTCATTCTTCTGGATCTTGGAGGTAGCCACAGTGGCACTAGACTCCGCGACAATGATTTACTTCCATTTTTCATTCCCCTTGTCGGGTTCTGATTTAGAGTTGGAACACTTTTATGATTCAGAAGCCTTCAGTTTGGCCACTAGTGACTGCTTGGCCTGCCACTCACTTGTGTTGTGAGTGGAACTGTTATGGAACTCAAACCGTTCTCCCATGTCCTTCTTTATCTTCGAGGTTTTTTCTTTTCTTATGGCTTTGGCGGGTTGTCCTGGGTAGCCCCGCCTTAGCTTTGTGGTTTTGTCGACACCTTTTCCTTGCTTCAAGCTAGTAGATCCAAAATCTTCTTTCTTATATTTAAACATATACTCAATATTGACAGTGTATCGGTACGCCGTGCCGAGCGAGGAAATGTCCAGGAACTCCATCTCGTCCTGCATGTACTTGTGTAGATAGCTATGGTACTTGATTACCAAATTTCACTTAGAATCCTTGATACCCAACTTCATGTGAAGGGTATGGAAAACATTTGTGAACTCTGACACATCTTGGTCCCTTCCCTGCCGTAGCGTGGTCCACTTTATGTATTTATCTTCATAACTCCAGACAGGGTAATATTTTCCCTTGATGGTGTCTCGAAAAGAATCACAAGTGGGTGCGACTGAAAACAACGAGGGTTCACTCTCATCCTTTTGTTCACAATAGGTTTCCCACCAGTCCTTGACATGTGGAGCATCTTTGAGAAGTGAAAAAGTAATCTTTTCTCGATTGAAAATTCATGAAATGAAAAATATCCTTCCAATATATTTAACCATTTATCTACGACGTTTGCATCTATCTGGCCCTCAAATATGGGAATATCATAGTTAACTTGTACCTTAAAAGGAGTGGTTGCTAGATGAAGGTGTGTCGCCCGTAGGTAGCTGTCGAACGAACAGGGTAAAGTCATCCATAATTGCGTTCCTCTATTTCTCAAGGGCTTCCTCGAGGAACATTTTGAAAGGATCTCTTGCCCCCTCGTCTTTATTTTCTTCCCCCATGGGAGGCCATCGGGGTTTGCAAGGCTAGTCCTAAAAAGGTTCAGGAAAATCAATCCCTAACTCCTTATACCCTCACCTCGTTGGGGACATGCAAAGAAAAATAGAGAAAGAGAAGACTGCTCTGATGCCACTAATCCAGACTTAAACATGAATGCAATAAATTATAGATATGACCATAAATATAGAGATGTAGCAGAGATAACACTTCATTTCATTAAGAGAAAAATATTGAACTATGTGTTGCACTAAAAATTGTCACCTTGACATTCTGCAATCTGTGTGATTCCATTACCACTCATACTTTCCTCCTTTGGAAGTCTTAAGCCTCAGTTCTTCATATCAAGCCTTGAAAATAAGAGAAAGCCCTCAAAAGTCTATAAAACTCTGGTTCCGCATTTTCTCTTAGCATTACCTGCGGTCCTGCACCTAAAGGTCATGTCCCCTACACACCTAACCGCTCTGTCTCTGTGTTATGGGTGCGGACCCCTGTAAAAGTAAAAAAGGCACAAGTATATTCCTAAAAACTCACTTTGAGTCATTTCTAGAAGCTTCTAGAAGGAATCTTGAGGTGGCAAGTTCGCTCCTTTAAGGTTCATGCATCCCATACCTTAAGGAGCTAACCCCTTGATGTGAGGAGCTTATCCCTTTGAAGGAGGACTCTATCCCTTCATAGGTGGACCTGTAACCTCCTTTCTTTGCACTATAAAATGAAGCATTGGGTTCGTTACTTGGGAGGTTGAAAGCTGAATATTTTTGAGGTGAAATGCTGCTGGAACTTAGTCTTCCTAATTGAGCTTATGTGAGGAGAGATTACATACCTCTCTAATCTCATTTGGAAGAGTGTGAGGCTTTTCAAAGTAGAGGAGATTCCTGTTTCGGACCCTGGGAAGAGCTTGTACAACATCAAGGCACCAAAGGTTGTAAAGTTCTTCTATTTTCAAAGTTAATACAATCAAGTTTATTTTTCTCAATAAGCTGTGTTTTATGGTTTATTTTATGGATTCCTTGATCACCATGATGAATATGATTTATTATATTAGCTATGCAGGTGTTATTTGATGTGTGCTACAAAGCAAACTATTTTGGACGGTTGAAGGATGGCTGCTACAAAGTAGCGTTGGACTTGAGGTAGGGTCTAAACACCTCTATAGTTTTTATTAATGAATCACAATATGTTTAGAGAAAGGTAGATTTGCTTGTCCTGTTTGTTGCTAGATATCTTTTGATACTAGGGAGATCAGCCTTGTCCGCAAGATCAATTTATCCGGCCAACAAATTGGCGACTCCGCTGGGGAACTGAATTTGGTTTTTGGTTTTCCTTTCTCTTTGACTTGAGAAACTTGTTCTTGTTTCTGGTTTTTGCTTGATGTGTGTGGGATTGGGTAGTTTTTAGGATCTGGATTATTTTTTATTTTTTTGAAGTTTTCAGAGGACCGCACTTTCTTTTTACAGACAGTGCAGGCATCTCCGCACTTTTCCTTTAGAACACAAAGCGGTACCACTACTGTTTCTTCTGGAAGCCTGCAGACCCTGTTAAATTTTTGAAGAACCTAAAATGTTTTCTTCCAGTTAAGTTTAGGTTTTATTTACGGCTTTTAGTGTCTACCCAGATCTGCATGTGTTCTGTCAAAAATCTCTTGCAAGTAATTTCCATTGGTATTTTTGTTTTAGATGTTTTTCTAGAAGTTTTGCATGCCTGGAATGGTTTTCACTTGGTCTATGTAGTGACTCAAAGATTAGAAGCCTAAGAAACCTTAGATTACCCTGGTGTCTTTTTGTCTTCTTGATGAGTCTGACTAGTTTGTGAAATATGTCCTTGGTGAGAAGTAGCTTTACTTTTCTCTTTGCAAATCTTTGAACGAACTTGGTTATAAGTTTTGAATTTCATTTTTATAAAAGAAAACACATTTGGATGTTTTTGATTGATTTGTTATTCTGAACGAATTAATCCTTAGTTTATTGAATAACTAAGTAAAACGTCCTTGAAAAGAATTGAAGCTTTTATACATTAGATTTTTTCAAGTTTTTAGATCTCAAGATTAGTTTTTGTAGTTTTGAGTGTTTTCTAGAACTTGTAGAATCTCTTTTGAAGAAAATTGTTTTTTGTAGTTTTTGAGTGTTGAGAAAGAAAGGGATTTTTTGTGAGCTTTAATTAGTAGTCTCGTTTTGAGTTCTTATTGAAAAAGACAAAAAGATTTTCTTTTCATTTACATGTTGAAAGAAAGATTTGTTTTTCAAAGAATTGCATTCTCAAACTCTTTCTCTTAGCTAGAAATTCGTTGAAAGAAAAACGAATTTTTTATCAATTTAGGTGCATTTTTAGTGTTTTGGAGTCGAGTCTTCACACCATCAAAGTTTCACTTCCATACCTATTGGCTTAAAGAAAAACCTATAAAAGTAACGCTTAATTAAAATTGATCTAGCAATCTTTTTTATTTCTAGGGCTCTTATCACCAATATAGCTTAGGCTAGTATCTTGGAGTAGGGAGTAATTAACTCTCCAAGATAGTTAAAAAAAAAAAGTAGCTATATCTTGCGGTAGGAAATAGATCCAATTGTAATTTATATAATCTGGGAAGCTCCTCTTAAAGGAGTCAATCGCGAGATCATGTCCGAACCTTTGAGACAATCAAGTCTGTCTCATTGGGAAAGAAAAATATTTGCATGTATTAAAAATGGTAAACCTCGGATTAACCATTGTCGAGGAACCTAGGGTCACTTGTTGGTAAACCTCGGATTGATCATGTCGAGGAGCCTTCAAGGGGATTGAGCTTTGTTACTCTGCCCTTGCGCGTAGATTGGATCGTAGACTGTTCCCCCAGTTGTATTTGTTGTTGTTGGTAACCTTAGTGTCCATAAACTTAAGATTATTTCCTAAGGTGACGGTGAAGGACGGGTCTCACTGTACCTGGAGCAGACGTCGACTAGACTCACTTGGACTCTCTGGGGGGTTCTCTTCACTCGAGATGGTTATGTGAAGAAACTTGTGCCAGTCTGTTTCATTAAGCAAGTTGTCAGGGTAACTGTTCCAACCGCCCTTTCTGTATTAAAATTCTACGACGTTGGATTTCATCACCAACTAGTGTTTTTAGTACGAGAAGTTACTGTTTGTGTGTGGTTTGAACACTTAGGTTTTTTTAGGCGTGTGATTCAGTTGTTTGTTTCTTTAGAGACTTTAGGTGATTTTATTGAAACTTTCTTTGTTTACGTGTGATTATTTTCATCCTACACCCAGAGATTATTATCCTTGATCAATCATGTCAAGACAGTCATCCATGTTTTCCCAATCACCGGAAACATTTTTATATGTCGATGTTGAGCCTCAAACCTGCACCTTCCTATACACCCTCTCAGCCTTCTTTTTCCACTTACTTCATCCACCAAGCTGTTAAATCATTGCATTATAGTCTAAAAAGAGCTTTTTACATGGTTTTCTGACTATGCTTATGATTGTTGTTTGGTTTAGATTTTTGTTCAGGAATTCCGCAGCCAGCAGAGGATTCCGCAACTATTTTGTTAAAAGCTATGCTACAGGTGTCCTATGAAGAAATGAGCCACATGGGCAAGCTACAGGTGACGGGTACATGGAACGTGTCCCTTCAAATCAGCCAAATCATCCATAGAAGGTCACGGTCAAAGGCAAAGCCAACCAAGGAATTTAGCGGTGGCACGTCTCTATTTTGAGCACGTGAACGTTTACGTGGCACAATCCTCAGCCCACGAAGACACCGACACACCTGGAGATCATCCCCGTAACCTGAATCCAACAGCTACCACTCCGAAGATTTAATAGACATGATGACAGTTACGCTAGATCTCGGCTGAGGAGATCTACGTGTCCTTGGCAACGCAGTTAATAGCATAGGATTCAGTTAGTTAGTTTCAACACTTTTTTATTATAAATAACACGTTGATGAACGTTGTGTAGAAGCTTTTTCGATGTAATTTTTGGAACTGTTTCTATTAGCACCCCACTGTACGTTGTTTTATATATGTTGTTGCTGCTTTAATACATGAGAAGACTACTTTGTTGAGCTCGTTCTTGTGACTGTTCGTTGAGTGGCTGAGGTGGCAGAGGGCCCCTGCGCACTAAAGCCCTGTATATTTGTCATTTGATTTCATTATGTTTCTGTCTTCATAATCATTAGCTTGTATATAACATGCTATTTAGATGTTTTTAAATTCACTACTGTTTACATGCTCACTTCCGTTTTTTTATAGTTGTCAGCTGATCAATGCTTTTCTGCAGGTTTTCTTAGGCAGCCCGGGCAAATTTTCATCTTTTTGATAACTATTGACATATGAGATCATCTTCTCCTTCCTGCTAACTTTCATTTTCTGAAGTTTAATTCCAGCAATGTTCTTTTTCAAGTTGTGATTTGCTTATTTATTTTTCTGTTACTTGGACATCATACTACTCATCAGTTTATGGTTTCTTTCTATAGTCAAGTGACTCTATTAGTAAGAAATCAGAATATTACTTATTGTAGTGTGATTTAGTTATCATATTGCTTAAACTCATTCATGATTGCTTCCCACAAGGTAGATTGAGCTGAAGGGTAAAGGATCAGAAGAGTTGAAGTAGTGTGATTAGTTTGCTTTCTGCAATTTAATTTCTTGCAATTTAGTTATCATATTGCTTAAACTTATTCATGATTGCTTCCCACAAGGTAGATTGAGCTAAAGGGTAAAGGATCAGAAGAGTTGAAGTAATATGATTAGTTTCCTTTCTGCAATTTAATTTCTTGCCATCTAGATATCATATTGCTTGACTTGTTCATGATTGCTTCCCACAAGGTAGATTGAGCTAAAGGGTAAAGGATCTGAAGAGTTGAAGTAGTGTGAATTAGTTGCTTTGCTTTAAGTTCAATTTTTACTTTCTTTTTCATTCAACAACAAGGATACTGGGCCATTGTCATTAGTTCACTGTTTAATACATTTACTTCCTCTTAAGAATTGATTTCATTACAGTTGTTTTAAAGCTTTCTTTTTTAGCACTTTTAAGTTTTGGAAAATCACTGTAGAAATCACCATCACCATCCATACTTAACTTTCATTTTCACCATCACACATTAGGGAAAGATAAATCCAAAAACAAACTAAAAAAATAAAAAACGACAAAAGACTAAGGAAATGGTTATCTAGTACATATAGTACACTTCACTTCGTCAGTTTACGAACCCCGGATTGACATTTTAAATAGCAATTTAGAACACACTAAATTGACCAAACATTTTGGCACCGTTGCCGGGGAAGTGAAATTAGGTAGCCAATTTCTTAAAAAAAAAACACAAGAAAATATCAAGGAAGTAAAATTGATAACCTCTCAAAGTATGCTCTCCTCTTGCACTTAGTGTGATCTGGAGGATCAGAAAAGAGAAAGTTATTGGTTTAATAGTTTCTTGAGTATGCTCTCTTCTTGCACCTAGAGTGACCTGGAAGATCAGAAAGAGAATTATTAGCCCGACTTGAAGAAAAAAAAAATGACATGCATAGAGCAAGAGACTCTAGGGGAAGGTTTTTAGCTAGAGCCAAGAGTTTGATTTTTACAACTCCTTCTACTTCAAGGAATAGACAAGAGACACCTCCATCATCTCCAACCTACAATCCTAGCCCTAGGATTCCTGGAATTCAAGAGGCAGTAGTTGACTCTCCCATACCATCCATCGAATCTGAATTAGGAATAGATCCTTTCTTTTCTTCTACAAGGAGACACATTGTAATTGAAGAAGTAGAATCACCTGAGGAGAAGAGGGAGAAATTCCTCCTCGTTTGCCCTTAGTAGAGGAACCAGAGGACTCTGAAGTCTCTAGGGAAACTATCATGACAGAAGAGGGAGTAAACGGATTTGGTAGAGGTAGAGGTAGAGGAGGAGGAGGAGGAAATAATGGAGGAGGTAGAGGTAACAATGGGGGAAATAGGGATGGAGATAAATCATTCAGATTTCCTATAGTCGATGAGGATTCTCGAGCAACAATGAAAAATATTTCACCATCTGTCCTCCCAAACTTTCATGGGTTAAGAAATGAAGATCCTGAAACATTTCTATTTGAGTTTGAGGTCGTGTGTCGAACCTATGATTATCTGGAAGACTCTCAAAAACTCAAACTGTTTCCTTCAACATTGAAAGGAGCAGCTTTGAAATGGTTCATGGGATTACTCACTCAATCCATTAGGACTTGGCATGATATGAAACAAACATTTTTGGATAGATACCTGGACTATTGTATGCCCACCAATCACAAGGATGAGGTATTCAAAATGGTACAGAAAGAAGATGAAAACTTGGAGGATTTACTTGAAAGATTTCAATACAACCTGAAAAGAGCAAAAATGAGTAACTTAGATGAGGAGACCTTGAAAGCCCTTCTATTAAAAGCCATTAGAGATGAATGGATAGATATTTTGAACATGATGGGAAAAGGAGACATATCTCAACTTCCACTTCATGATATAGCAGAACTGTGTGTCCATCTCTCAAGAGGAAAATCTAAAACTGGAAAAGGGCCTAGAGATCCTTCTCTCGTCAGAGCAAACAAATCTGCAACTGGATCAGTAAGTAGGGATGAGATTGACAACATGCTTGATGAATTCAAAACTGATATCTTAGGGAGTCTTAGTGAGAAACTAAACACTCTTAAGATCCACAATAAGCAGAAAGCAGAAGCTGAAGCTTTAGCCATCTTTTGCCCAAAATGTAGAAAAAAACATGCTCTCAGGGAATGTCCCTTGGATGCAAAAGTTGTAGAAACATGTGTGATCTGTTCAGAGAATCATGAGACCAAGGATTGTACTTCAATTCCTGGGCTCAAAGCTGTCTTTCAAGAAGATCCAAATACAATTGAGTCTCTTTGTTTTGTTGCAAGGAGACCTTGGCAGGGGGAACAAAATCAAGGGTTTAACAACTCTATGAACTTTCAACCCCCACCAAATTGGAATCCTTGGCAACAACCTTGGTCCCAACCTCATAATCCTTTTCAATCATGGGTACAAGGTATGCAAAATCCTTATGGGAGATTTGCTCAATTTTATCAATATCCTCCATCTTTTCAAAACCAACAAGCTCCACAACTTCCAAATCAAAACCCACAACTATCATTGCCATTTCAACAACAACAACCTTCTCAACATAACCCAAACTCTCAACTCTTGCTTCCATTCCAACAGAAGTCAAATCAACTTCCTTCTCAGCCATTGCCAAACCCCAATAATAAAAACCCTCAAAATTCTTACATGATAGAAGGTCAATAATTTTCTGCCTATATGATTGTTCCTCTCAATGATGTACAACTCAGATCTGGTAGAGTTCTAGATAAACCTTCTATAGATGCCCAAAATCAAAGCATTTCTGAGGAAGAGTCTCTTGAAGCCAATAAGGGTTCTGAAGCATCTCTTCAAAACCAAAACACTCAGAAAGAAAAAGAAAAAGAGCTAACCCCCACAACTCCTACAGTTGAGCAACCTGCATCTTCATCCACACCTCCTTTTCCTGAAAGATTACAAATTGACAAAGGGGTGGAAAAACAAATCTTGTTGCCTAACTATGATTTTCTAGATGAATTGAAGAATGCCTGTATCAAGATTCCCTTGTTACAAGCCATTAAAAAGATTCCTATTCTAGCAAAAACAATAAAGGAGTTGAGTCTTAAAAGACCAGGAAGGAAACCTAGAGACACAAGAAGAATCCACCTGGTAGGTAAAATTGCAGACATCATGATGGGAAAAATTACTATGCAGAAGTATGTAGATCCCGGTAGTCCAATTGTCAAAACACATATCAATGGGGTTGAAATTCCAAATACTTTGATTGATTTAGGGGCTGCTATCAACATTATGAGTAGACAGACTATGGAACAGCTAAAACTTCCTAATCTTCTCTTTACACCTACTTTACTGCAACTTGCAGATCGATCAATTATTAAACCAGATGGTGTATTAGAAGACATTTCAGTCTCCTTAGGCTCTTGGGAATATCCAGTGGATTTCATGATTTTAACTCCCAAGAGTAATTTAGGAGGACATCCTCTCATCTTAGGAAGACCTTGACTAGCCACAGCCGATGCTTTCATCAGTTGTAGGTCTGGGGATATGTATATTTCTGATGGTAATTCGACAAAGAAATTCAATCTGTATCCTCCAGCAAAAGCAATTACAGAAATAGGAGATAATGAGTGGGTTGATGATGAAGATACTATACACCCTGTCTTTACCATTTCTGAAGTTAGTGAAGATAGTCAAATTCTGAACACATTAGAAAATTTTGAAACATCTTCAGAATATGACCACACACAATTTCAGTTAGATTCCAACATTGAGTATCTATCATCTAGACAAATGTCTCTTTTCTCTATGGAAGAATTTGGTAGTTCTGCCATTGAGATCTTTCCAGGAAAAACATTGAATATCAACAAAAATTTGGAAAGATCACAACAGGAAGAACTAACCAAAATCTTGCAAAAACATTCTACTGCATTTGCATGGGAGTATACCGATATGAAAGGTATTGACCCTAAGACTTGCATTCACCACATCTACATTGAGGAAAACAGTAGACCAATCAGACAACCTCAGAGAAGGATGAATGCAAACCTTAGGGAGATAGTGAAAGAAGAGCTCCAAAAGTTACTTAATGTGAACTTCATTTATCCAATTTCAGATAGCCGATGGGTTTCTCCTTTGGTTATAGTACCTAAAAAGAATGGTAAATGGAGAGTATGCATTGATTACAGGGAATTGAACAAAGCAACTTTGAGGGATCACTTTCCTTTACCCTTTATCGATCAGGTATTAGATACTTTAGCAGCCAAAAAGTATTTTTCATTTTTGGATGGTTTTAGTGGTTACAATCAGATTCAGGTAGCACTTGAAGATCAGGGCAAGACCACATTTACCTGTCCACGGGGAACTTTTGCTTACCGAGTACTTCCTTTTGGATTATGTAATGCACCCGCAACATTTCAAAGGGCAGTACTAGGAATATTTTCCGATCTAATCCATGATTGTGTAGAGGTTTATATGGATGATTTTACAGTTTATGGTAATTCGTTTGAAGAGGCATTAGAGAATTTGGAAAAAGTCCTTATAAGATGTAAAGAAACAAACCTATCATTAAGTCATGAAAAATGCTTTATGATGTTTACTGAAGGGATTGTTTTGGGACATCATATTTCAGGAGATGGGATTAAAGTTGATAGATCAAAAGTTGAGGTCATCTCCAAGTTGCCTATTCCAAATTGTCAAAAAGATGTTAGAAGTTTTTTTGGATTTAATGGATACTATAGAAGATTTATTGAAAACTTCACCAAAATAACATCTCCACTCTTCAAATTACTTACAAAATACTGTGAATTCAAATGGGATCCTAATTGTCAATCTACATTTGAAACTTTGAAAACAAGAATATCTGAAGCACCCATTTTGAGAGGTCGAAATTGGAAACTTCCTTTCCATATTTCTACAGATGCTTCAGATACAGCTCTAGGAGCTGTGTTGGGACAAAAGGATTTAGTTCCCTATGCCATTTACTACACCAGTAAAAATTTGACTCCCACTGAGTTAAACTATACTGTGACTGAGAAAGAGTTCTTAGCTGTTGTTCATGCAATCAACAAGTTTAGACATTATATAACAGGCTATGAAACTTTTGTCCATACTGATCATTCTGCAATTAGATATCTCATGAGAAAACCTGTTACTAATGGCAGAGTTACAAGATGGCTTTTACTTTTACAAGAATTCAATATTACTGTGTTGGATAAGCCAGGGAAACAAAATATAGTAGCTGATTTCTTGTCTAGAATCCAAAATACTAACGAAGATTCGCCTGTAGAGGATAAGTTTCCAGATGAATATTTGTTTGCAGTAACTACTAAGACTCCTTGGTATGCAGATATTGCTAACTACTTGGTTACAGGGAAGCTACCTCCACATCTATTTCCTGGTGAAAAAAGAAAAATTATTCAGGAGAGCTCAAGTTATTCATGGATTTCTAATGAATTGTTTAAAACAGGGCTAGATTGTGTGATCAGAAGATGTGTTCGGGAAGATGAAATGCCTGACATCCTCAAGGCATGTCATGATGAACCATGCGGTGGACACTTTGCTGACAAAAGGACGACCTATAAAATCCTTTCTTTAGGATATTATTGGCCTTCTCTTTTCAAAGATGCAAAACAATATGTCATAAGGTGTGACAGCTGCCAAAGAGTTGGGAGACCGACTCTTTCGAATTAAATTCCATTACAACCACAAGTACTCATCGAACCCTTTGAAAAATGGGCTTTAGATTTCATTGGACCCATTAATCCACGATCTAAACAAAGAAGTATCTATTGGTATGCACTGATTATGTCACTAAATGGGTAGAAGCTAAAGCATTGCCTTCTGCCACTGAAAATTTAGTTGTTCAATTTCTTTTTGAAGATATTTTTACTCGTTTTGGTGTCCCAAGAGAAATTGTGACAGATCAGGGAAGTCAATTTACATCTAACTTGATGGAGAAGCTGATGGAAGAATACAAAATCAAGCACAGAAAATCTACTCCTTACCATCCGCAAGCAAATGGCTAAGTGGAATCTAGAAACAAAGTTCTTGAGAATATCATCACCAAAACTGTTCACCTACACATAAGAGATTGGGCAGAAAGGCTCCCTGAAGCCTTATGGGCCTACAGAACTACATGGAGGAACACAACATGACATTCTCCCTATGAACTTGTTTATGGGAAAGAAGTCCTGCTCCCCATTGAGTTTCAAGTCAAGACTTTGAAGATGGCAGTTCAGTTGGGGATGAATCTATCAGAAGCCCAAAAGCACAGAATGGAGGAGCTAAATGAGCTAGATGAGATCAGACAAGATGCAATTTTAAGGACTGATCTAGTTCAACATCAAAGAGCTAAGTGGCATGACAGATATATCAAAGAGAGAAAGTTTCAAGAGGGAGATTGAGCGTTACTGTTTGATTCCAAGTTTAAAGACTTCAAAGGAAAATTTCAGACTCATTGGCTTGGTCCATATGAGATTGACAAAGTCTTTAACAATGGAGCGGTAAGAATCAAGACCATTGATGAGTTTCAAACTCCTCTCATTGTGAATGGCCACCGATTGAAAATTTATCATAAGCCACTCTCAAAAGAGGAATTTGTCAAAATGTTCCAAGAGAATTCTACAATAAGGCTGGTGGAGAAGAATCCTTCTCCCCCATCAGCCTAGCCTTTGTTGTGACTGAGAAAGAGTTCTTAGCTGTTGTTCATGCAATCAACAAGTTTAGACATTATATAACAGGCTATGAAACTTTTGTCCATACTGATCATTCTGCAATTAGATATCTCATGAGCAAACCTGTTACTAATGGCAGAGTTACAAGATGGCTTTTACTTTTACAAGAATTCAATATTACTGTGTTGGATAAGCTAGGGAAACAAAATATAGTAGCTGATTTCTTGTCTAGAATCCAAAATACTAATGAAGATTCGCCTGTAGATGATAAGTTTCCAGATGAATATTTGTTTGCAGTAACTACTAAGACTCCTTTGTATGCAGATATTGCTAACTACTTGGTTACAGGGAAGCTACCTCCACATCTATTTCCTGGTGAAAAAAGAAAAATTATTCAGGAGAGCTCAAGTTATTCATGGATTTCTAATGAATTGTTTAAAACAGGGCTAGATTGTGTGATCAGAAGATGTGTTCGGGAAGACGAAATGCCTGACATCCTCAAGGCATGTCATGATGAACCATGCGGTGGACACTTTGCTGACAAAAGGATGACCTATAAAATCCTTTCTGTAGGATATTATTGGCCTTCCCTTTTCAAAGATGCAAAACAATATGTCAGAAGGTGTGACAGCTGCCAAAGAGTTGGGAGACCGACTCTTTCGAATGAAATGCCATTACAACCACAAGTACTCATCGAACCCTTTGAAAAATGGGCTTTAGATTTCATTGGACCCATTAATCCACGATCTAAACAAAGAAGTATCTATTGGTATGCACTGATTATGTCACTAAATGGGTAGAAGCTAAAGCATTGCCTTCTGCCACTGAAAATTTAGTTGTTCAATTTCTTTTTGAAGATATTTTTACTCGTTTTGGTGTCCCAAGAGAAATTGTGACAGATCAGGGAAGTCAATTTACATCTAACTTGATGGAGAAGCTGATGGAAGAATACAAAATCAAGCACAGAAAATCTACTCCTTACCATCCGCAAGCAAATGGCTAAGTGGAATCTAGAAACAAAGTTCTTGAGAATATCATCACCAAAACTGTTTACCTACACATAAGAGATTGGGCAGAAAGGCTCCCTGAAGCCTTATGGGCCTACAGAACTACATGGAGGAACACAACATGACATTCTCCCTATGAACTTGTTTATGGGAAAGAAGTCCTGCTCCCCATTGAGTTTCAAGTCAAGACTTTGAAGATGGCAGTTCAGTTGGGGATGAATCTATCAGAAGCCCAAAAGCACAGAATGGAGGAGCTAAATGAGCTAGATGAGATCAGACAAGATGCAATTTTAAGGACTGATCTAGTTCAACATCAAAGAGCTAAGTGGCATGACAGATATATCAAAGAGAGAAAGTTTCAAGAGGGAGATTGGGCGTTACTATTTGATTCCAAGTTTAAAGACTTCAAAGGAAAATTTCAGACTCATTGGCTTGGTCCATATGAGATTGACAAAGTCTTTAACAATGGAGCGGTAAGAATCAAGACCATTGATGAGTTTCAAACTCCTCTCATTGTGAATGGCCACCGATTGAAAATTTATCATAAGCCACTCTCAAAAGAGGAATTTGTCAAAATGTTCCAAGAGAATTCTACAATAAGGCTGGTGGAGAAGAATCCTTCTCCCCCATCAGCCTAGCCTTTGTTTATTTCAGCGTAAAAAAAAAATAAAAATCGTATAGGCCTGAAAACCAATCATAAATTGGCAGTCTTATACAGAAAATATAGAGTGAAAATCAGGGACACCTGACACTCTATATTTTCCAAAAAAAAAAAATCTCCTCTCCTTCTCTTGCCATCTTCACTCCATCTCATTTGCCATTTCACTTCACCTCCATCTCATTCTCATTTCCATTTCACTTCATTCCACTTCATTTTCATTTCATTCCACTCATTCCATTTCACTCCATCAATAAAAGTCCCTTCCAGGACTATTTTCATTCAGTTAGTTCTTCTCTAACTATCTTTGTGCAGTTAAGGGGGTGCTGTCTCAGTTTCCGCAGCTGGAAACCATTTCCGCAGCCAGAAGCAGTTTCCGCAGCCAGAAACAATTTCCGCAGCCAGCATCACTCTGTTTTCAAAATTCATAGTCAACTGTTAGCGCCATAATCATGAAATGCAGGTGTAATTGAGCTAAAGACATGGGGCATCTCCAAGACATCAAAGAAGAGCAATTGGTTAGAAGCCTTGAGCTAGAAATGACAAAGTTTCCAAAGGTATGATCAAAAATCTTTATCAAATAACAATACAAGTCGTAATTATGCATAGTTATTAAACCATAACAAGTTCTACTATGTGAAATGATTTGATACGATAGCTCCACTACCACTCCTATTCCACGATATCACTTCACACACCTTGCATTCATTTCTCCAACGGTCTCATGATTATTCCGAGTTTAAACTCAAGACTGACTGCACTTCTATTTATTACCCATACTCTTGAGACGTGACCTACTGTGTTACGGCTCTTCTTAGCCGTAATTTCCGCAACCGTCTGTTGAGACATGTAAAAATTTCATACACAGTCACCCGATTCGAAAGAATCCCGCCGTTATTCCACTCGTTTACCACTCTACTAATACCATACTCCTTGCATGCATCCACATTTTAAACTTGTTCACTGCTGCTCACCCTCTGTTCTTCCGGTAATTTGAGTACTTCCATTCCCTGTTCTCCATTTCCGACTGCAGTCACTACAGTCCTCCTAAAACCCGGACTGCAGTCACTACAGTCCTCCTAAAACCCCGACTACAGTCACTACAGTCTATCATAAACCCTGTAACAGAGCCGTTTTTTTTCTAAACCCTCACACGCAGAAGAACTCTCAGTTGGGATTTAAAACAGCAGATAGGAAAATTACTGAGAGCCGAGCCAGAAGGACTGAAATACTTGGAGGGTTATCCTCAAACTAAGTAATTACTGAAGAAATCCAGATTGCTACGATATATCCAAAAGTTTAAAGGGCATAACAAGGAGGTGACCAAAGCTTTTGCACGGTCTTTTGATGGACAAACAGTGGAGATTGGAGACTTAAAGTTTACAGTGACTGAGGCCACAGTAGCAGCTGCCACAGGCCTACCTCAAGAAGGTGAAAGGTGGTTTAAAAATAGAAGTGTGGACGATAAAATATGGAGAATCATGCTACAAAACCAAGGTATGGATACCACCGTATTTACAAGAGGCATCCCTGTTCATGCACTAAAAGAGGAATGGTCTAGTCTATTGTTAGTCATCCAGAAATTTATCACGTGTGAAGGTCATTTTGGTTCTATGTATATGTATCATGCCAGACTGATGATGAATTTCATAGAGGGTCACACTCTTAATTTGCCTCATTTTCTGCTATTAAGTTTGAAAAAGATGAGTTTTACAGTTCAAAAACACATAGGCAACATTGAACCTCATCTTTACCATCATGGATTCATAAAAATTCTTATTGAGGACCAGTTAAAGAAAACTAAGGATACTTGGGAGAAATTCTTGACAAGGAACTACTTCCAAGAGCTGTCTGAGGCCTTTGGAAGCAGTCCACCAAAGATTCCAAGGAAAAGTAGGAGGAAAGAAAAGAACATTACAGTCCAAGACTCCCCTACAATAGAAATTCAAGAAACTGTCCAAAAAGAAGAACAAGATAGAGCTAAAAATAAGAAACAGAAGAAAGAAAAAGGCAAAAGAACCATTCAAGAAGTCTATCCATCCCCTGAGCAATCCATAGAAGAGGATTATCAACCTCTGTCAGAAAGATTAGTACACCTTTAGGCTGCTGCTATAGCCAAGAAAAAGCAAAAAGGAAAACAGAGTGCACAAGAGAAGAGTATTAGTCCATACTTAAGGAGGAGCACTAGGCTAAAAGGGAGAGGGAATAAAACCCAAGAAAAACAGTTTCACTTTATTGATTTAGGTGAAGAGACACTTGAGAAATCTCCAGCTCGGCCAAGCATTGAATCAAGTCCTCCACGTGAGGAAAGCCCTTTTTGGCCAGAAAGAGAGAGCAGTCTTCCTCCTCCACCAAATTTTGAGCCTAGTCTGAGAAAGACACCTGAGGTATATCCTAATCAGCAAGAGGTATATAACTACCTGGAATCCTTAGAACAATTAGTTGCAGGACCGAGTACCACTTTGCCACTTGATGCACAAGTTCAGTCTTTGAACCAGGAAGTATTTGAATTAAAAGTCCTAAATAGGCATATCAAACAGGAAAATGAAGCACTCAAAGAGCAGAGTAAGGTAGACAAGATTGTCCATGATAACACTATGCTCCATTTAGGACTGTGGCAAAAGAAAAACAGGAGGCTGAAGAAAAAGTGCAAAAAGTTAAGCAGAGCATTGATTAATCTCAAGTTCAAATGTCTAGTCAGGAAACCAAGGATGATGTTAGCATCAAAGAAGAAGAAAAGAGGGCTAGATGTCCTTGCAGAAGCCTCAGAACATATGGATTAGAGGGAAATAACTAAATTTTGGTTGCATGAGGACATGCAACACCTTCACAGTGGGGGTATGTTGAGCCTCAAACCTGCACCTTCCTATACACCCTCTCAGCCTTCTTTTCCACTTACTTCATCCACCAAGCTGTTAAATCATTGAATTATAGTCTAAAAAGAGATTTTTACATGGTTTTCTGACTATGCTTATGACTGTTGTTTGGTTTAGATTTTTGTTCAGGCAGTTGCGGAAACTTGTCAGTTTTCGCAGCCAGCACAGGTTTCTGCAGCCAGCACAGGATTCCACAGCTATTTTGTTAAAAGCTATGCCACAGGTGTCCTATGAAGAAATGAGTCACATGGGCAAGCTACAGGTGACGGGTACATGGAACGTGTCCCTTCAAATTAGCCAAATCATCCATAGAAGGTCACGGTCAACAAGGGTCAAAGGCAAAGCCAACCAAGGAATTTAGCGGTGGCACGTCTCTGTTTTGAGCACGTGAACGTTTACGTGGCACAGTCCTTAGCCCACGAAGACACCGACACACCTGGAGATCATCCACGTAACCTGAATCCAACAGCTACCACTCCGAAGATTTATAGACATGATGACAGTTACGCTAGATCGCGGCTGAGGAGATCTACGTGCGCTTGGTGTTAGCTACCTATACCAATAGGTTTCATATTTCATGATTGGCAAATAAAAGTTCCAAATATGCTCTGCTTTGGTGATTCAAAGATCCCATATTTCCATGAGAAGACAAGGTGTGCATATAAGCTTGAGGTTGTCTCAATTTTGATGGATGGTCCAACAGCCTAATCTGGATCATGCCATGTTTCAATTTTCTGTTGTAGAATAGAGAAAGAAGTCTGTCCAAACTGTTTAATCTTGGCAGACCAGTAGTTAGCTAGAGAATTAAGGTTCCCAACTGCTTAATCTGGGACCTTGGAAGTAATAAGGGTAGCCTTAGATAGAAAGTCAAAAGAAAAAGCCAAAAGAAAAGAAAAAGGCACATAAGGGTCTGCAAGTCTAAGTACACCCTCCATGAAGAAACAAAAAATGCTAGGCAAGTAGATGGGTAGGTAGATGGGGTTGCAGAAATGTCAATCATTTCAAATGAATCTGCTGGTCTGGCATAAAGGAACATCAGTGGATAGAGAAGCTCCTCTTCTCCATCATGTTGCAGCAAAGCAAAGGAGCATGACTAACTCCCTTTTCCCCCCTTTTTCATATTCACTACTAACATCCCTTCATCAGTTGTGTTCATGAAAGAATTTAAGGTTTTATGTTGGTTATTTTTCATTTAAAAGCCACATTTCTTGTCTAAAATTCCTTTCATTTTGATCTACTCCCTAAGCTAAGTTGTTTGTATATAAACTTAGTGACATCACTCCTCATTCACCTCTTCCATTCATATTAACCCCTAACTTCTTACTATCTAAATCCCCTATGTTACCCTTTCCCTATTATTATAAACACTATGGTGTATAAACCCCAAGCATTCTATAAATATCCCTTCCCCCTGGCATTATAGCCATATGTTCACAGTCAGGGATTAAATTGACATCTGGTCAGTTTAAGAACCCAAACCCTGCCCCTTTCCCCCCTTCAGAAGTTATCTAAACCATTAACCCCTTCATTTGCTAAAGAACCTTGTAAATAAACCCATTTTCACCCCTAACCCGCTCATTTGCAAAAACACATGAAAAACCCACTTTCTCATTATACCCAAAGTTTGGGCGCTATGCGCGTTTTTATAAAAATACATTGAAAACCATATAAGTTTGCCAAACTCCAAAGGTTCCCGCCGGGCGCTTCTTCCAAAAAATATATTAATTTATACCCCGCCCACATCCGTATTGACCTGTCATCTCAACGATCCGTCAACCGTCGGATCTGGCCTTTTTCATCTGATGGCCCACATGCATATCGGAGCGGCTTCGACGTTCGAAGGATAGCTTCCAAAATTTGTCAGAGGGTGACGTCAGGCCTCTGCCACGCGTCACCCCCAAATCGTATCGGAGCACCCTCTGACAATTCCGCTTCCGTATATAAGGCGGTGCGATATCAAACCGCTTACTGTTTCCGGTTTCCGTTAACCCGCTATGCCAACGTCATTACCACGTCATTGCTGCATCACCGCCGCGTCAACGCCCCCGTCCGCCACTGCTCTGACCTGCCTGCCACCTCACCATCCCCGTGGACCACTCTTAAGCCACCACGTCACTCGATGACGTCATGCTGACGTCATCCGACCCTGACCCCACCTGATGACGTCATGCTGACGTCATCCAAAAAAGGCGCCAAATAACCCAAAAGTCTATATTTTGGCCAAAATTCATGTTTTTCGTTACTTTTGCAAAAAAGACTGTTGCACCCCTGCATGCATTTTACGTTCAATTCCATCGCCGACCAGCTGAAATCAACCAGGAGACCGCCGGCGCTTCCATCCCACCTGCATTTGCAAACTTTGCCAAGCAATTCACCAGGTATTTATCAGATTTACCTCCCCTGCGCTCGGTTGTGTCCATAATTGTCGGAAACAAAGTTAAAAGAGTGGGCAAGCTTATAATTTACCAGCAAATCCCCTGTGGCTAGCCTCCATTTTCAATTGTAAAATCAAAATTCCCCGGCAGAGCCTTGTTACCCAAATTCTCACAAAACATACAGTTAAGTTCGCGCATTCGCGAACTAAGAACCCAAGCCGCACCAATTCACCCAAAAGAGAATTTTAAGGCCGAGCATTTGCTCTAGTAGTCCTTTGTGCAGTATTCCAATTGCTGCTGTTACAATTTACCCTCTCTTCCTTGCAATTCACCTCTATATTGCAAAATTACTCCTCTGTGTTGCTCTGCATAGTAACACCAGTGCATACCAACAGAAGCCTAAAGTAACCATGGATGCACCAGTAGCTGCTGTAGCCTTGAACATTGCTCCATTAAATGCCCCCCAGAGAGAATTGGAATGGCAACCATTAGCCGACCTGGATTATCAGATATAAGAAGAAATGCTAATCCACAGCAAGTACCATATCCACTTGTTAAACGAATTGAAGATTAAACATGAGACTGGAACAGATGTATTGGGCATTTGGGATTCTTTCCTCCCTCTCTTTAAACTCCCTCAGGTCAACCAGTTTCCTGACCTAATCCACCTATGTGTTGAATGCTATGACGCCACTCAGAGGGCTGTGATTGACCCTTCAGGCTCAGTTGTTTGCTATGTCACCCCTGAATCCATCAGAGAGATGCTGCACTTCAAAACTGAGAAGAAATTAGTCCCTTTATCACTGGCTGATCTGATAAAGCAAGGAGCTAAATTGACAGATGCTCAGGTCACCAAACTAAATCAATTATACATTAACTCTGACACTGTGAAGTACCCTCCCATTTCTCATGTTTACCTCAACCAATTGGGCAGAGACCTTGTAGACATGATCAGTCCCATCCTGGGCTATAATTCAATTGAATTTGTTGATGAAACCGTGCTAGTGATGATGCTCATGTTTTCCCCTGGCAAGTGTCCAATCTGCTATGACTATGCCACCTACATATTTGACAAAATACATGAGCAATTAATGAACTTAGCAAGAGAAAGGGTGTTCAGATACACCTCTTACATCTACCACTTAATTTTGTATTATCAACATGAGAAGTTTCACTTTGCTATGAAGAGAGTGGATGCACAAGGAAATCCAAGGTCATTGGTTTATTGGTCCCCGGCCTTCCATTGCAGATCTTGTTCTCCATATACTTATTGTGAGTTTATAGACTTCTTCATCCACCCATCCATGTCTCTGCTTATGAGCTCACCTCCTCCTAGACTAACTGATGAGATGCAGAGGATTCTTCAGCTATCCAAGGTATACATCATTGGGGATTGGTACTATTACCAACACCACACAGTCATCAGAATATATGGGTGTGAATTGCCCCCATACAGATTGCCCAAATATGTGCCCATGAGACTGTTTGCCCTTGAATACTTCAGGTAGTTTGGAAATGCTGATGTGCTACATTTTTCAGGCAAAGGCAAGAAAGCACAGCTCAAAGTAAGAAACCAATTAGGCCACTTCATTTACAACAAAAGGGAGGAAGGTTGGCAAGAAGCAGACAGAATGCTAGAGTCCCTTGGCCTACAGACCAGTTTCCTTTGGAAACCTTATGACCCCAATCACTTCATAACTTTAAGAAGGGTCAAGTATAGGCTGGCCAGTTATGACCATGTAAGGTTGCCTCATATAGAAAAATATGCAAATCAAATAAAGTGGAGGAGAGGCACCTTAGAGGAAGCTGTTACACAAGAAGAATTAAATCAAAGAGCAGTTAAAAATCTCCAAAAGATGGCTGACTTAGAGCTTTGTGCACAGGTATTTGCTCTTACAGGCACTCAAGTGGGAGCAGCTGCCTCATCCTCCACAACACATCAGCAAGCAGCCAAAGCTACTGATCAAACCTCTAGCAAGGGCAAAGAGAAAGAGATGGAGCCAGAGCAGCCATCTCATGAACAGGTACATCAGCAGGAAGTGCAGCAACAACAACAGGTACAACAGCAACAAGGGGGGCAACAAGAAAAAGAACAACCAGTGCAACAAGAGCAAACATCACAAGCCCCAGAATCCACCGGGAAGCAAGCTCAGGACACTCTGCCTCCTAGGCAGGAGACAACAGTGGAGGCCTCAGTCCTCCAAACCCCACAAAAGGAAGATATAAGTAGAAAGAGGGACAGAGAGACTCCCCTTACAACATCAACAACTCATGGGGAGAAAAGACACATAATGAATCCCCTTTCTGAGGAAGAAATGCCAATAGGGCAATCTTTGGGCATGGGCCCACCTAGCATGGAGGCATCTGCAAGTTCCTTCCAGCAGGAACAAGAGAGGACAGTGGGAGGAGAAGTCAGCTCCTCAATGTTGTAGGGAAAAGTATCCGACTCGGATGACCCTATCCCACTCTAAGGGTGATAGTACCTCAGCAACAACTGTAAAGAAAACTACTTAAGGTTTACTTCTTTACGAAAGCAAGAGAGAATGAGGAAATGCACTAACCGTTGCCTTGCGCTTAATGTCGAATCCAAACTCTTCTCTTTGGCTGCTTGCTCCCAGCTCCTTGCTCTTTTGCTGGCCCAGCTACAATGAGATCCTGCAAAATAACAAAGAAGGAAACTACAAGAAGCATGCAATCATAACTGATTCAAGGATTAGCATAAATCAAATATACAATTATCACAATATATCATTGAAACAAGTGCATATAGAAGAACCTCAATAGCTTTTATTAATGAAGAAGTAAAGTTCTGAGAGAGTTACAACCATTGAAGGCCCCAATCCAGCAACACCTCCCAGCAGAAAGAATTTCTCCTCTTCACCTCCTTCAAGCAATCACCCAATAGTTCTATAGTGAAACCAACAGCATATCATTACTTTGCACAAAATTCCAGCCTCCTGAGCTCATAGGAGAGAGCTCAATATATAGATGAATTGAGAAAGGATGAGTCAGCTTGCAACTGATGTGTAGCTGCCTTGTGTCCTCTCTCTCTTCAGTTGATCTTCAGTTCTTGAGTCCACTTGGAGAACCTTGCTTCCACTTGGAGAAACAGAGCCTCTGACTCATCACAAGGCGAAATCCCTGATCCAAGTGTCATTTTTGGAAGATTCCAGAGCAATGACTCAGTGTGCCACTTGTCCCATCTCGCTCAGCGCAGGTGGCCTTTGTTCCACTTGCTTTGCAATGCAGGTACACCATGGAGGAGTTGAGTTTCAGCGCAGAAGCCTAGTGGAGCACCTGCTTTGATTTCAGGATTGCTTGTTTTTGAGTGTTTTCAGGTGGAGAACTGATCTGAGAGCTGTTGGTTTGCTGACCTTGTTCCTCTAGGGGTAGGAACATCATGTTTTAGGGACTTTGGATCCCTTGGATTATTGACAATTCATGCCTGATGCCGCAAGGCACAAAATTGTCTATAACAGATGCCCCCTAAAGTATGAGGTCGTTTATCGGGTGAAATGCTTTATTAGGAGGATCCGAAGTTCATTCAATCTGCTGAGAAGTGTCCTGTAATAAGATACAATACAATACATTATTTTTCATTCTTTTTCATGATCTAGCTGAGGCGGGCATTCCCATGCTCAGCTTTATAAATACATTTTGGTACATAGAACAGACGATCGTCTGATGATAGACTGATAATTCTCTGCTGAAATTATCATCCTTTGAGAAGGATGATCATCTGCTGCAATGATGTACATATCAAATGTCTTTATATCCTGAATATATATCGCAGCCCGGATGGATGAAACTAGATCCAGGGTCTTCAATCTCTTCCGATCTTCACTCGATGTACAAGTCAATCCATGTGAGAATTTCTTGAAGTCGAACATGGAAAGACATCGCTTGATTACCGGTCAATGATGTAAACCGTTAACAAGCGCGAGAGGAATCACCGATAAGGATGATGACCCTCAAGGTACGACAGTACAATTCACATGGTGGGAATAAAGGACTTGGCATCGACCACCATGCAAAATCTTCTGGTCGAAGGTCATTGATGTATACCTGTCTCCAGAAGTGAGAAACTTGCCATTGAGGCATGCAAGCTTCAAAGTACTGAAGGGGGTGTTCCTAGATCAACTCCTTGGATAATGAGCTGATGTCGACAAGGAGCGATCCGTCAAAGGAGGGCCTTAATGAATCCCACATCAGTGACACGGAACGGAGCTAGTGATTGTGATGAGGTGAAAACAAACTGTGATGTATGATTCAGGGTGGCGGTCATGAAATGGATGAAGGACAATGTATGGCAGTGGATGGGACTCGGTTGACTCTTTGCAGAACAACATCTCTTGAACATATAACGACACTGATGTGATGGATTGGTAGCATTACCCCAAATGTGGATGGTGTGGCGAGGACCATGGTGATGAGACCGGTGAATGAAACAGCCCAACCCGATGTGATACGGAGGACAAAGTGTCATGTTCAAGAGCGACTTGCTACCATTAAAGCTGTGAGGTTCTCCCAATTTTTCCCCAGTCATTGCTGACCAGTACCTCTTTATTTTTATTAAGATTGAGGAGGATAACATATGCTTGTTCTATAACCTGCCCTTCGGGCAAGCCCATCGCTATGTTTTAACGAGCCTAGCGATAGGGAAACTCGTTCTCGTTTAAAGACAAGTTTGTCGCTATTTAATGAATTTAACGAGTCTAACGACAAGGATAACTCGGTCCTTTTCATTTTTAGAGAGTCTGAAAAGGTACATAAAGTCAACTCCAAAATTCCTTTTTCGTCATCTAATCCCTTAAGTCCGAAAAAGTATAAAACAATACAGAAGGGATGAATTTTCGATTGCTTTAACGAGCCGAACAAAACAAGCGCTCGATCTTTTTGTGCAATAATCCCTCAGGTCCAAAAAGATTAAAATCTAGAGGAGGGATAGCTCTTCCGGTCGTTTAACGAGCTGGAAGGCCAAAACTCGGCAAACTTTTCATATTTTACGAGTCAGTGAAAAGAGCTCAAAGAAGACTTGTCTTTTGAGGAACGAGTGATGAACAGGGCAGCAGCAGATTCCAGGTACAGGTTGGAATATTCCAATCACGGCAGTGTCACAAGGATGGCTAAGTGAAATCACTCTTCGCAGCTGTTCCTCAAAATGGGTAAACAAACATATGGAGATGAACGATTGGCCAAATGAACGGATGGAGGTGAGACTGCAAGAACACGACCAAGGGCTTTAATATGGCTGTCAAAGGTTACATTTACCAAGGTTATTTACCGGTTCATTTTTTCTGAGTGAGCTTGAACTCTAGGGGAAGATTGCTCACAACTTATGTTTATTTTTTAACGAGCATGAACTATGTGCTAAAACTGCTCGGATCTTGCGTTTATTTTTTAACGAGCATGAACATTGCTAAAACTGCTCGGATATACCAGTCTTAATACAAGGAACGCCTCAGGTGAGGTAGTCATATTTAAGGAGCTATACCTCACTAGTTACTCCGATTTGGCAAGTTTTAACTTTTGCCCCACATCCTTTCTTTATGCAAGCTGGAAATGGCTAATCCTACGAGTTTAACGGGTTAGACCTACAGGTTTAAAGGGAGGACCTAAAAATTTAAAAAAATAAATAGTCGTCCCGTGCTTGCACTCCAAAAGGTTCGCATGCCCCCAGGTATAAAGTATAATTTCAAGGCTACCCCTCCTCTGTCCCACCTCTGTTTTTCTACTTGTCGTCTTGCTATATTTTTAATGATACTTGTCTTCTCGTTATTTTTCGGTGCCGACGGTACTTGTCTTCCCATCAGTTCACTTTTTGATTTTTGCAAGATCGCAACAGATAAAACATTGGCGTTACGGAGGGAGGTTTGCCTCTTACTTATTATCCGAAAAATGGTTTTGTTCGCTGCCACAAACTAAACTCTTTTTTTTTTTTTTGGCGATGTCTATTACTAGGTTGCTAAGGATGGTGACTACTTGTTGCAGCAATTTCATCTCTTTCTTTGGAGGCTGCCCCTACTTATCCTTCAAAACATATGTTTTAATGGGTGAGGCTTGCCTTCAAAGATGGTGGCTACTTGCCGCCACAAATGGATCTCCTCCCTCAGGAGAGCCTACTTTTTAGACGAAGGGAGCGAGAAGCTGATTATCTCACTCACATAACTTTGACAAAAGAACTTTATCCTAGAACAACCCTCTCTTCCTTCCTTCGGACGGGGTACGGACTAGTCCCATTCTTCTGCGGAAATTAACTTTATACCCAAGGTTTCCTCTGCCCAAGGCAGGCCAGGGTGCATGCCCCCTGGGTCCCAGTTACATCTTTCCGAATCACTCGCATTCATCGGGAAGTAGATCCGGGGGTGGAGGCATTCCTTGAGCGAATAAACCGTTAAGGGATGGTATTTGACTATTTGCGATGCGTGATCCTGGAAATGAAAGCTGGTCTACGAGCTTGACCATTCTTCCTTCGTGCGGAAAACACATAACTCTAAAGAGTGAGGACACTATCGCCTCCATGCAATATATATAGTCTCGTCCAAGGAGTAAGTTATATACCAAGGGTCCCTGGACGACCATGACATTCATATGAACTGTCTTCCCTTTCAATGTAATGGGAACATTGGGGAGAATCCCTAACGGGCGACTGGTTCCTTTATCAAAACCCGATAGATTTCTCATCTCAGGTAAAATCGCCGGGGAACCCAGTGCTTTCCAAGCAATAGAGGAAAGGATACTCACAGATGCCCCTTCATCAATGATAGTTCCAGCCATCACCATTCTGTAGATTTGGACGATGATTCTGAATGGGATACTGGCTGGTAACCGGGGTCTGCCTAGTTGATTCCAATCAAAGGATACAACTAGGTTGCTTGGTGGTGGGACCGAATACACGGCCGGATACGACCCTGACGATGTTCCTTCCTGCGATAAAGGAATGGGCGCATTGCCCTGATGCTCATCAGAGTCTGTGTTAATGAAAAGAATATGGACGGTGTCATCCTTATCCTCTTCAGTGAGGGTGTCATTTGAAGATGGGTCTTCAATGACGGAGTCATTTGAGGATGAAACCTCTGAAGGAAGAACCGGGTCAACTGCCGTTTCGACCTTTAGACTTTCGTCTGGTCTGGATTCAGTTGGTTCATTCTCAATGACTGACACTTCAGCTGACCACTTGATCGGGCCAGCTGGATTTTCAACTATCGAGGGACTTGGCACGAGTTTTTGGTATCCAGGAGGAAGTCGTAACGGTGAAACCGGACGATCTTCCAAAACTCTCTTCGCCTCGTCTAAGAATGGACATCGGTGGATGGCGTGATCGCCTTCACACAACATACAGGGTGATCTTGGTCTCCCTTTTCGTCCTTCACTCTCGCTAGTTGACGGACTGCAATCAACATGACTACCAGAGGTTGATGCTACCGGATTGTGCAACCTGGGGGACCAGTCCCTTAGTATCCGAGGAATACAAGGACAATCACGATGGAAGTGGGCCCCTTTGCAAATGACACATGGCGATTTAGGCCCGGTCGGTGCAGTGTGTGGGTTTCTGTCAGATGTCTTTTGCTTGCCCCCAGTCGCCTTCGCCATAGGCCCCTTCTGCTTCTTTTCTTTCTTCTTCTTTTCCTTCTTCTCCATGGGAGGCTGACTTTTGCCGGCTCTACCTTGCGAAGATGAAGGATCAGAGGAAGAATTGTAAGAAGTAGAAGGCTGGTGGGTAGCTCTAGACTGGTCTGACTGTTGATTCGACTGCTCAGGATTAGTGGTGATCTGAACTACATTAGTTGAAAAGAGCCATACAGGTAGGCCAATTGTCAATCCTGGAAGTGACAATGTGGCCATATGAGGCGCACCAACATCTCCCCAAGAGGAGAAGGGATTGGGACTTCCGCCAAGGTGACTTCCTTGGTTGGTGGGCTCCATACTTTTCAACTGAAAGATCAACGTGGGAATAACAAAGGATTATGTTCCGATTAAAATAAATTTTATTAACGACGCTTTAGACACAACTTTGCTTTTTCATGTTTTAAGAGTCGAGAAAAAGCTAAAGATGACTCTAGTCTCCTTCGATGTTTTAACGAGCCCGAAGTGACAAATGCTCGGATGGACTTTTTCAGTTATAGAGTTTGAAAAAGGCCAAAAGAAACTGCTCTGGAGTTCTAGGTAGAGGGTGTGCCAAACTTTTCGTGAAACCACAGAATACGTTTTACGGTACGGGTGGTCGATCTTCGTGAATGCTGTGTTCACTGCATCGCGATCAGTAGGGCGGCCGACACGGCTTCCTATGGATAAAGGCTTTGTTCCTATAGGGGTCTCCCAATATATACGCGACGGTACGTGGGAGCACAAGTCCGTATTAGTGCCACCGACTCTCAGGAGGAATCACCCACCTTCGTAGAGATCGACAGTCACTACGTTTAACGACGCCGGAACACGTCTCTACCTAGACCTCTATGTGCTTGCGTTATGTTACAAAGCGTTGTTATGTAAATTGAATTTATTTTAATGTTGATCTTGTTTAGCAATTTGCCTTTAAGGATCACCACGAGATGTATGTAACAAATTCCTTAATGCAGTCTAAGATGAGAAGCAAACTTTTCAATCTTTCAACTTTGAAAATCTTAACTACTGAGGGAGAAGAAAGGCAAATCTTTTCACACAGATCATAGAGCACACACTAATGCAAATTTTCCTAAATCAGCATGCAAACAGTCAAATGCAAAATGCACAATGCATGTATTTTCTTTTCCCTTTTTTAATGTTGATGTATTACAAAAAGAAAGTTGTTATATAACTTTGATTTCAATTTCAAGCGAAAGTAAACAAGCTAGTCCAAAATCAAAAGACACCTTAAGATTTACTTGTTTAAACACTGGAAATACATGAAATCAAACCATAATGACGAAAGTAAAAAGACTAATCAGCTATGGACAGCAAACAAGCTAACTCTTTAGACCAGCAAAATGCCTAACACAGGTTCAGATCTAAGAGGCCAAAGCAAGACTGGTTAACTTTCGTTATGGGAAATTGTAAATGATGTAAGAAATACAAAAGAACAAGTACAATTTCGTTATATAACAGAGGCGGAATGATGGCAAGTAAGGTTGGTTTCAGAATAGGTACAAGATTGACAACTAGCAGCAAAATCTATAGTGAAAACAGACAAGAAAAAGGGAGGAAACCCCAACTGCACAAGGCAAAATTGGGCCAAAGCAGGTGCTGCACAGCCAGTCTGGCTCTCAGCGCAGGTAGCCCCTTCGGGACCTGCGTTGCAAAGCAGGTAGCCTGTGTACTACCTGCTTTGGAAAACGAAAGTTGCGTTTCCTCAGTTTCCGGGTCACAATTTTCTCAAAAATTCACAGTTTTTGCTCAAATCAGAAGCTATCAGTCAAGCACACAGTAAGGGATGACAAGGAAGATGAAAAGCTATCACTAAGAGCTTACAAGGATCCTTGTAGATCAGCTCTTCAAATCATGAACATGCTCAGAAATGAGCTAGAGTAGCTGCCCTCTACTTCGCTTTTGATATAGTCAAAAGCTTTTCGATTTGGTACTCTTTTGTTCAGGAAATGAATAGCAAAATACTACAAACAATCAAACAGATACGATCCCCAGCGGAGTCGCCAGTTTGTTGTAGGGAAAAGTATCCGACTCGGATGACCCTATCCCACTCTAAGGGTGATAGTACCTCAGCAACAACTGTAAAGAAAACTACTTAAGGTTTACTTCTTTACGAAAGCAAGAGAGAATGAGGAAATGCACTAACCGTTGCCTTGCGCTTAATGTCGAATCCAAACTCTTCTCTTTGGCTACTTGCTCCCAACTCCTTGCTCTTTTGCTGGCCCAGCTACAATGAGATCCTGCAAAATAACAAAGAAGGAAACTACAAGAAGCATGCAATCATAACTGATTCAAGGATTAGCATAAATCAAATATACAATTATCACAATATATCATTGAAACAAGTGCATATAGAAGAACCTCAATAGCTTTTATTAATGAAGAAGTAAAGTTCTGAGAGAGTTACAACCATTGAAGGCCCCAATCCAGCAACACCTCCCAGCAGAAAGAATTTCTCCTCTTCACCTCCTTCAAGCAATCACCCAATAGTTCTATAGTGAAACCAACATCATATCATTACTTTGCACAAAATTCCAGCCTCCTGAGCTCATAGGAGAGAGCTCAATATATAGATGAATTGAGAAAGGATGAGTCAGCTTGCAATTGATGTGTAGCTGCCTTGTGTCCTCTCTCTCTTCAGTTGATCTTCAGTTCTTGAGTCCACTTGGAGAACCTTGCTTCCACTTGGAGAAACAGAGCCTCTGACTCATCACAAGGCGAAATCCCTGATCCAAGTGTCATTTTTGGAAGATTCCAGAGCAATGACTCAGTGTGCCACTTGTCCCATCTCGCTCAGCGCAGGTGGCCTTTGTTCCACTTGCTTTGCAACGCAAGTACACCATGGAGGAGTTGAGTTTCAGCGCAGAAGCCTAGTGGAGCACCTACTTTGATTTCAGGATTGCTTGTTTTTGAGTGTTTTCAGGTGGAGAACTGATCTGAGAGCTGTTGGTTTGCTGAACTTGTTCCTCTAGGGGTAGGAACATCATGTTTTAGGGACTTTGGATCCCTTGGATTATTGACAATTCATGCCTGATGCTGCAAGGCACAAAATTGTCTATAACACTCAAGCCAGCAAAGAGGAGCTGAGGTGGGCATCAAGCAGCAGTTCATTGATATAAAGAAGAGGAATGAGCCCATAAGAGTACAGTTATACAATCATTTGTTGAAAATGGCTCCCACTAACCAGCAAAGACTAATGTCTGCATATGATGTCCAGGAGGGCAAGATGATCATGAGCCACTTTATGCCAGCCGTGTTGCAGTCGTAGTCAGCTGCAGATTACATAAGGAACAACCTTGAGGTCCTTGCCAAGGACATCCACCCAATGGATAAAATCGAATTGCATAAGCAAACGGGTGAGATGGTGTATGCCTCCTTGGCAGATAAGACATTGGAGAACTACAGGCTAGAAAATAGCCTAAATAATACAGCTGCCCAACTTGAGTTGGAGAGAGCATCCTCTCAAGCAAAGGACAACAGAATCAAAGCCTTGGAGGAGATAATCATAGAACTTGGGCATGATCCCAAGGACATCAAGGCTGTACAGGCATTATTGAAGTTAAGAGATGCAGATATGGTAGCACTAAGGAAAATGGTAAAAGTCCCAGCAACCATTCACCCACAAACTGGAGAAGTTGCCCAGCTGAGACATGACCAAGATGCATCAGCTATGCTAGTATCCCTATACAAACAGCTGATCCAAACACAAGAGAAATTGGGAGAATCAGAGGCTGCACAGGCTGCACTGCAGGCAGCATTACAATAAAAAGAAGGAGGGCAAACATCTTAGCGTCCTCCAGAAATAATTAACCTGGAGGAATCTCCTCAGACTACGGCTCCTCCTACTGAACAGACAGCACCATCTACATCAGCAACTGCACCAACAACAGAGCAGGCTCCAAGCCTGGATATGCAGAAGCTCAAGAATGAAATCCAAGCCCTGGAAGCCCAAATGGCAGAGCTAAATGAGGCCAGGGAGAGTCTAGCCAAGCTCAATGAAAGATATGATAAATCCAAGCAGACTGTAGCAGAAAAAGGAAGGGAAATAAAGGCCCTTAAGGATAAGATAAAGGAGCTGGAGAAGGAGCTCACACTTGACAAAGTGACAGCTGAGCTTAAGACAGTTTTATGGGCCAACATTGGCCAATCAATCACTGATCAATGGAAATACATTGAGACCATTCATGAGCAGATAGAGCTCATAGGGAAAGCACATAGAGAAATCCAGAGATCAAGGGCATCTCTAGGCAATATGCCTGAGGTTGCCAATAGAATGATTAATGTGCTTAATAACAGAACAAGTGCTCAGCTGGCAGCAATGGGAATCTCCAGTAGAACTGAAACCATCCAGCTGATAAAGAGGGTCCTCACACTAAGAAACCTGGTACAAACACTGGAGAGAAGAAGCCAGGATATGCAGACAGAGGTTAATAAGTTCACAGACAAATTTGTGGCATTGCAAAACAGAGGTCTTCCTAGCTTACTGAACAGCGCAGGAAGACTAATTTCTCATGAACATTATGCCAAAAGGGTCAACACATTTGCTACAAATCAGATTACAGAAAGACCCAGCACTTCAGAAGAATCAGGGCCAACATCAGGGCAGAGTCTCTACAACAGGGTGGAGAATTTATTTTTTATTATGAATGAGATCCAGCATTTGTTTGAAGTGCCTCCAAATTTCTACAAATGCACAGAGGCAGATGAGACTCTAGAGGCAATCTTGAGACATCAATTGCCCACACAGGAATTCTGGACCAAAATGATACAAACAATACTGTAAACCAGAGCCTGTATTCAAGTTTTTCTTTTTTTATCATGCACAGGAAAATTTTGATAAAATTAGCATGCATGGAGAAGAATGGGCTGAGCCAACTCAGCAAAACTATTCGACCACTAAAGTAGCATTGACAGTCACAGGTGACAGGGCCGAAAAGATACAGGAGGACAGAGCCACAAAGACACGTCATCCAGCATTCATAACAGAACATTCAACTGACTCAGTGGCCTCCAAAGGTCAAAAAGTCTTCTGACAGAATTGAAGAGCATTTATGTTGCATTCAAAGCTGTAATAACTTCTTATCTGTTGTTCTGTACAAGTTGGTGAACATATTTATTTCTCAGATGACTCAACGCCTCAGATATTTTGTATGACCGTTTGTATATATACCCCCCTCGCATAAGTTTGCAGGGGTTGTTGTTGATCTCTCTTCTATAGTTTCTTATGCTATAAATTTCTAGATTATTAATACAAAAAGTGATGGAATTTCCAAAGCTCTGTGTTATCTGAGGCATTCTGGTGTTTTGCTGAAACTTACAGGATTCCTGCGTATTTCATGGCACAATAAGTTCTCCTTAAAACTCTTCGTTATGTGTTTTGTTATCTTTTCATAGCTCATTCATGTTCCTGTGCTTCATAGTTAATGGCAAAGAAAAAGAATAGTCCCAGGATTTATTCATAGAATACCCTGAGCTCAATCTATGTTGTTATAATTGTTTTTCTTCAGTTATAGTCATAAGGTGTAATTCTTAACTGCTGCACCTCCAAACTATATCTTTCACAGTGATTGTTGTTTCAGGAATTCAAGTTTGCTCCTGTGCAACATATCTCTTTCCTACACCCTCAGCTTAGTGGAAAATTCTTAATTGCTTTTCACTGGTTAATCACAGTTCATCATCACAATTTAAATTTTGTTTCATGATGTATTTGAATGGCCCTGCAGTTTCAGCAACTCAACTTAATATCTCAGACAACCTGTAGCCACAGACTCCATTGCCCAATGGACTAGAACTATCTGAAGATTTCCACCTTAGCTACAGAAGACATCCTTCAACCAAAACATAAAAACAAACCCTGAACTCATAACTAGCCTAAAATCTTCACAAAACAGAGACAAACCTTAAAGAGAGAGCCCTCTCTGATTACAGTTTGGCTAGAAGCTGTAATCCAAAGATTGGTTAGTGGTTACCCCGGCCGTATTCCCTTGGGAGTCAAAGGGAACAACCTGGGTGTTAACATAATTGGCGACTCCACTGGGGAATTCCTCAGGATTTTCTAATTTCTGTATATGTCTTTAAGCTGCTTCAGTCAATTTTCATGTTGGCTTTAAGATATACACAGTCACTCCAAAATCTTGTCTGGCCCTCGTAGACACAAAAATATTCCAAAAAACATAACTCAAAAACAAGTTCAGAAGCTGGCTCCCAAGAAGAATCCACGATATACAAGGTCAAATCCTGACCCCAATCCTCCAACTGTTTTTGAAAATCCTAATACAATCCCTAAGATCATTAGGAAGCAGCAGGGACAGGAAACTATTGCTGATTCAAGTCCTGAGACAGCTCATCCAAACCCTGTTCCAACTCCAATCAAGGTTCTATTTCGGTCTACCCTTGATTCCCCCAGTTCACCATCCACATCGCAAAGCCCTCCTTTCACACCTCCATCCACTGCACATATTCCCTTGACCAACACTCTAGTTTCTACCGTTCCCAATACCCCTGTTGTACCAGTCGTTCATGCTATCCCAGTTATCCCTGTCAACCCTATAAATCCTGCAAATATGGCTAATAGATATGCACCCCTGCAGTTGCCTGCTAATGCTGTAGCTCTACCTCAGGACTACCAATCCAAGATCTCATATTTTGACTCCACTGGCCCTTTCACAGCAATTCAGCATGCCAGAAGGATGCAAGACCATTTTGAGAACAATGAAATAGATGATGACAGTGTGAGAATGAGAATCTTTGTTCAGAGCCTCACATGGGATGTAAGAACTTGGTTTAGATCACTGGCTGCAAATACCATCACAACCCCTGATGAGCTTTATCAAGCCTTTACTAACAGATGGGAGAAAAAGAAAGATCCCCTGCACATACTTGGTGAATATGATACAATCAAACGAGGTCCTCAAGAGACCGTTTTGGAGTATTGTGCAAGATTCAACAATGTATATAACGCAATACCACAGAATTTAAGACCTCCTCCTGATTTAGCCTTGTACAAATTTCCGGATGGTTTTGACCCTGATATGGCATATCAGTTGAAGGAAAGAGCTCCTGAAACCCTTGAAGATGCCCAAAAGGTTGCTGTCACAGTAGAGGCTAACCTGATTGCCAAAAGAAATAGGGCAATATTGGAAAAGAGAACCACTTTCAAAGAAGAACCATCAGCCTTTGATAAAAAACTGGATGCAATACTCACTGGTATGAAGAGATTGGGTGATAGAGTAGAATCAGTTGAGAGAAAGTCATCATGGGAAGCACCACAAAATAACCCTATCAGGAATCCAAACTTTAGGAGAAATCAAAGCCCAAACATTGGCAAAACCAGTTATGATCCAGACATAAGACCTCCTTTCCAGGAAAACTATACTGAGGCATCCACTTCGAATGAGCAAACAGATGACACCCACATTAACCTGATGGGCCTGGATGACGAGCAGCAAGTTTTTCTGAGTCAAGAGGATCATAAGGATGATGACATTGAGAAATTCCAAACCAGGTCAGGTGAGTCATTTGACTTTAAACAAGGATATGACACAGCTGTTTATGAAGTTCATAAGCAATACAAGCTAAGAAGCAGAACTATAAATGTGACACAGCCTGACAAGACAAAGGACACTCCACGGCCTAAGGAAGCTATTGTCACAGAACCAAGTGACAAAATCGGTCCGATTACAGATGAGGTAACAGTTGAGGAAATAACTGAAACATCCCCCTTAAAACAGCAAACAGTAGATACAACACCCATCCAACACAACCCAAGCAACATTTCTCAAAAGACAAGTAAGAGGGATAAGCCTCAAGATCAAAAAGAGAATCAAGAGGAGGGCATCAAGGATTCCATTGAAAAGGAAAGGGCTACTAACCAAAACACCAAGACCCTATCTGAAAGACCCTTTGACTTAGAAGCTGAAATTGGCAAATTGAAGGTAGCTATTCCTCTTTCAGAACTAGCCAAGCATGACATTTATAGGCAACAAATCAAGAAGTCCCTTCAAATTACTCGTAATAAAGATAATGTCAATGTGTTGGATGACACCCCAGAATTGCTATTCGGTCCAGAGGTTGATGGAAAGACAACAGTTACAGGGGTCTTACCTTTCTATGTCAGCCTGCATGTTCATGATAAGATATTACACAATGCAATGTTTGACTCAGGTGCCTCTCACAACTTGATGCCTAAATCAGTCATGGAAAGATTAAATCTAGATATTACAAGACCATATAAGGACCTATTCTCATTTGACTCCAGCCAAGTTAAGTGTTTAGGTCTGATAAAAGATCTTTGTGTGTCCCTAGTTCAGTACCCAAATAAAACAATTCTAATGGATGTTGTAGTTGCTGATATCCCACCCAAATATGGGATGCTGTTATCAAGATCATGGGGGCTAAACTCCAAGGTTCCCTACAATTAGACATGTCGTATGCAACCATCTCAGTCTTTGGTCAACCCAAGAGGTTATATAGAGAGTCCCTTATGAAATACATGGTCAGCAGTGAAGAAAAACCTCAGAACTTTCCCATATATGCTGTCCATTCTGATATAGATTCATATATTCTCTTCAATGATAATTCAGGTCTTACAAATGATGATGAAACCAAGACACTCAAACAAGATCAACACATTAATGAACAAGTTGCTGCTCCAGAAATAAAGCCGATCCAATCAAGTGATGAGACTGTCCTAAAAGACAAACTAAATGAAAAACCAGAACTTCAACTCACAATTCCAGATCACAGAGAAGTTATTAAGTCTCCCCTAGAACAAGAAGTCCTATGGTTCCTTGAATTTGATGGGTCAGTCAACAAATTAGGGGCAGGAGATGGAGTTTGGATACATAATAAACAAAACAATCATGCAGAAGGTCGAGCCTATAGGCTAAATTTCAGGTGCACCAACAATATGGCAGAATACGAAGCTCTCTTACTAGGCCTCAAACTAGTAAAATCCTTATAAGCCATAAAAGTTTCAATACTAGGAGATTCAGACCTAGTTGTCCAACAAGTAAAGGGTAATTTTTTCACCAATGACAAAAGACTGAGATCTTATAGATCTGCTGTTGCTGAAATACTAAATTCCTTCACTGAATTTCAAATCGCCAAAATTCCTAGAACCCATAACCTGCATGCCCATAGTTTGGCCACATTTGCAAGTACCTGCAAGCTACCCTTTGAACCTGGCCATTGCTTTACAGCTGAGGTAAAACACAGACCTTCTGTCCCAAACAATGTTAAAGATTGGCAAGTATTTGAAGATGATACACAAATAAATAATTTCTTGACCTTGCAACAAGAATTTGCAGGATTAAACATTGACACTGAGGGAGAAAGTCAATCACAAATACAGAGTGAACAGAATAACAAGCCAATATCACCCAAGACAGCTCACCAAATCCTACATCCAACAATTTTTAACAAACACAACATACAAGAAATTCAACAAACCAGTTATGAAGAAATAGCTGCTACAGAGGCTGAGATCATAGAGCTGAAAGACAATTTTCTTCCAACAGGCCTAACTCCATTAGAGGACATCTTTGACTCAAATGATATCCCTAGAAAACCAAAAATGCAGCCCCTTAACGCTGCCATTGAGGAATGCAACATTGGAACTATTGAGAAGCCCAAGATAATAAAATTGTCTGCTTCCTTACCTCCTGATAAAAAACCTAAATACATAGACCTCTTCAAAGAGTTTCAAGATGTCTTTGCATGGGGTTATGAGGATTTAAAATCCTATGACACCTCGGTTATCCAGCATACTATCCCTCTCAAGCCTAATCAGAAGCCATTTAAGCAGAAATTGAGAAGGATCAATCCCATGCTTCTCCCTTCAATCGAAAAAGAACTGCAAAAAATGTTTAAAGCCGGCATCATAGCACCCATCAGGTTTTCTGATTGGATTTCCAATTTGGTACCTACAAGAAAGAAAACTGGTGAGATAAGACTTTGTGTTGATCTTAGAAATCTAAACCAAGTGTCTCTCAAAGACAACTATCCCTTACCTAAGATGGATCACATTCTCCAAAGAGTGGTAGGGGCCTCAAGGATCTCATTACTTGATGGATTCTCAGGCTTTAATCAAATCCTAGTGCACCCTGATGATCAAGACAAAACTGCATTCACAACCCCGTGGGAACTTTCAAATATGTAAAAATGCCTTTTGGATTGAAAAATGCAGGGGCAACATTTCAAAGGGCAATGGATATTGCTTTTGCCAAAGAGATTCATGACTTTCTTGTTATTTATTTGGATGACCTCACACCTTTCTCAAAATCTGACCAAGAACACTTGAAGCATTTAAGGCAGATCTTCTTAACATGTAGGAAATATGGAATTTCCTTGAATCCCAAGAAGTCTCTATTTGGTTTGGAAGAAGGTAAGCTGTTAGGGCATATCATTTCAAAGGATGGCATAAGAATTGACCCAGACAGGATACAAGCTATCTTACAAATGCCCCACCCAAGAAACATCAAAGAATTGCAAGCTTTCTTAGGGAAGATCAATTTCTTAAGGAGGTTTATCCCAAACTTAGCAGAACTGATCAGATTATTGAACAACATGCTAAAGAAGGATTCAAAAGTGAAATGGACAGTAGAAGCAAATCAAGCCTTTGAAGGTATAAAATTGGCCCTTACCCAAACCCCAGTCTTGACAAATCCTCAATTTGATAGAGAATTTATCATTTTCTCTTTCGCCTCCCAGCATACTATTGCTGCTGTTCTACTACAAAAAGATGACCAAGGAAATGAGAAACCCATTGCTTTCTTTAGTAGAGCTCTTAGAGATGCACCTCTGAAATATCAGATCATGGAAAAACAAGCTTATGCTTTGGTCAAGGCCATCAAAGATTTCAGGATTTACATCCTTTATTCCCATGTTATAGCTTACGTGCCAAGTCCCATTGTGAAAGACATACTCACTCAAGAAAACTTAGAGGGCAGAAAAGGAAAATGGATTGCCAACATTTTGGAATTTGATATTGAAATAAAACCTACAAAACTAGTAAAAGGGCAAGGTTTGGCCAAACTAATGACAGAAGCAAACTTCCAAGCCTTAGACATAAACCAGCTGGACAATGAACTGGAGCTGGCGACTCCAAAGATCAATGTAGCCTTTGAACAATCCCCTTGGTACTCTGATATCTGTTATGTGTTACAAAACCTGTGTGCCCCCCCAGGATTGTCCAGAACTAAATGTAGGTTCCTAAAAATGAAAGCTGCAAGATTTTGTGTTATGGATGGCAATTTGCTTTGGAAAAACCATGAGGGTATATTGTTAAACTGCCTGATTGAGAATGAGACTAACAATGTCACCAAAGAATTTCATGCAGGTGACTGTGGTGGACACTTGTATTGGAAGTCCACCGTGGATAAGATACTGAGGGCTGGTTACTATTGGCCCACTGTTTTATCTGATATCAAGAAATTCACCACCTCATGTCATAAATGTCAAGTGTTTGAGGGAAAGAAAAAGTTACTGCCACTTCCTTTGAGGCCCATTGCAACAGAGAGAACTTTTCAACAATGGGGCTTGGATTTCATTGGAGAAATTCATCCCTCATCTTCAGGCCAACATAGATGGATTCTAACAGCTACAGACTACTTCACTAAATGGATTGAAGCCATTCCATGCAGACAAGAAAATGATTCCACTATCATTCAGTTCCTGGAGACCAATATTCTTTCTAGATTCAGTTGTCCTGATAAGATTATAACAGACAATGCTGCTGCCTTCAGATCTAAGAAGATGGTGAATTTCTGCCACAAATTTCACATTACCCTGGGCCATTCTACTGCATACTATCCCCAAGGAAATGGCCTAGCAGAATCATCAAATAAAAGCCTTGTAAACATCATAAAGAAAGTGTTGGAAGAAAATAAGAAGAATTGGCATAAGAAGCTTGTCAATGCCCTATGGGCAGACAGACTAACAACCAAAAGATCAATTGGGATCAGCCCATATGAGTTAGTTTATGGATTAGAAGCCAAATTCCCTTCATCACTAGGGATCCCTGTCATGAAACTTCTTCAAGAAAGCCAGGCAGAACCAAATGATGTGCAAAGAAGGGTAAATCAAATTATATGTTTGCAGCAAACTAGAGACCAAGTCTATCACAGAGTTCAAGTTTTACAAGAAAAGTTAAAGAAAGCCTTTGACAGAAGGACTAAGGCCGAAGATTTCAACATAGGTGATAAAGTCCTCAAATGGGATTCAAGAAGGGAAGATAAGGGAAAACATGGAAAATTTGATTCCCTTTGGAGAGGACCATTTGCTGTTCAAGCAGTGCAAGGAAATAATACTTACTTCCTTAGGAATCTTGATGAAACTGATTTGGATGAAGGTCCTGTAAATGGCAGGATGTTGAAGCACTATTTTGACTACTATCCATAACCGCAGCCTAAGTTTCCCTTGTACATATTCAGGTGTATATTTTACTTTCTGTTAAACATGTAAAAATGCAGTTTCTCAAGTTTTATTAGTTATCAGCAAAAGGCAAATAGGTCCAGAGATGCACCAAGAGGGGAAGAGCACAATTTTGAGATTTCAAAGAGAAGTACTCCAAGTTTGGTAAGAGAACTCATGGACCAAGGCATTCTGACTTGCTGTTCTTGGTCTTTCAAATGGAAAAACCATCCCCATGTGGAGCCACTGTTAGCTACCTATACCAATAGGTTTCATATTTCATGATTGGCAAATAAAAGTTCCAAATATGCTCTGCTTTGGTGATTCAAAGATCCCATATTTCCATGAGAAGACAAGGTGTGCATATAAGCTTGAGGTTGTCTCAATTTTGATGGATGGTCCAACAGCCTAATCTGGATCATGCCATGTTTCAATTTTCTGTTGTAGAATAGAGAAAGAAGTCTGTCCAAACTGTTTAATCTTGGCAGACCAGTAGTTAGCTAGAGAATTAAGGTTCCCAACTGCTTAATCTGGGACCTTGGAAGCAATAAGGGTAGCCTTAGATAGAAAGTCAAAAGAAAAAGCCAAAAGAAAAGAAAAGGCACATAAGGGTCTGCAAGTCTAAGTGCACCCTCCATGAAGAAACAAAAAATGCTAGGCAAGTAGATGGGTAGGTAGATGGGGTTGCAGAAATGTCAATCATTTCAAATGAATTTGCTGGTCTGGCATAAAGGAACATTAGTGGATAGAGAAGCTCCTCTTCTCCATCATGTTGCAGCAAAGCAAAGGAGCATGACTAACTCCCTTTTCCCCCCTTTTTCACATTCACTACTAACATCCCTTCATCAGTTGTGTTCATGAAAGAATTTAAGGTTTTATGTTGGTTATTTTTCCTTTAAAAGCCACATTTCTTGTCTAAAATTCCTTTCATTTTGATCTACTCCCTAAGCTAAGTTGTTTGTATATAAACTTAGTGACATCACTCATCATTCACCTCTTCCATTCATATTAACCCCTAACTTCTTACTATCTAAATCCCCTATGTTACCCTTTCCCTATTATTATAAACACTATGGTGTATAAACCCCAAGCATTCTATAAATATCCCTTCCCCCTGGCATTATAGCCATATGTTCACAGTCAGGGATTAAATTGACATCTGGTCAGTTTAAGAACCCAAACCCTGCCCCTTTTCCCCCATCAGAAGTTATCTAAACCATTAACACTTGACAAAGTGACAGCTGAGCTTAAGACAGTTTTATGGGCCAACATTGGCCAATCAATCACTGATCAATGGCAATACATTGAGACCATTCATGAGCAGATAGAGCTCATAGGGAAAGCACATAGAGAAATCCAGAGATCAAGGGCATCTCTAGGCAATATGCATGAGGTTTCCAATAGAATGATTAATGTGCTTAATAATAGAACAAGTGCTCAGCTGGCAGCAATGGGAATCTCCAGTAGAAATGAAACCATTCAGCTGATAAAGAGGGTCCTCACACTAAGAAACCTGGTACAAACACTGGAGAGAAGAAGCCAGGATATGCAGACAGAGGTTAATAAGTTCACGGACAAATTTGTGGCATTGCAAAACAGAGGTCTTCCTAGCTTACTGAACAACGCAGGAAGACTACTTTCTCATGAACATTATGCCAAAAGGGTCAACACATTTGCTACAAATCAGATTACAGAAAGACCCAGCACTTCAGAAGAATCAGGGCCAGCATCAGGGCAGAGTCTCTACAACAGGGTGGAGAATTTATTTTTTATTATGAATGAGATCCAGCATTTGTTTGAAGTGCCTCCAAATTTCTACAAATGCACAGAGGCAGATGAGACTCTAGAGGCAATCCTGAGACATCAATTGCCCACACAGGAATTCTGGACCAAAATGATACAAACAATACTGTAAACCAGAGCCTGTATTCAAGTTTTTCTTTTTTTATCATGCACAGGAAAATTTTGATAAAATCAGCATGCATGGAGAAGAATGGGTTGAGCCAACTCAGAAAAACTATTCGGCCACTAAATCAGCACTGACAGTCACAGGTGACAGGGCCGAAAAGATACAGGAGGACAGAGCCACAAAGACACATCATCTAGCATTCATAACAGAACATTCAACCGACTCAATGGCCTCCAAAGGTCAAAAAGTCTTCTGACAGAATTGAAGAGCATTTATGTTGCATTCAAAGCTGTAATAACTTCTTATCTATTGTTCTGTACAAGTTGGTGAACATATTTATTTCTTAGATGACTCAACGCCTCAGATATTTTGTATGACCGTTTGTATATATACCCCCCTCGCATAAGTTTGCAGGGGTTGTTGTTGATCTCTCTTCTACAGTTTCTTATGCTGTAAATTTCCAGATTATTAATACAAAAAGTGATGGAATTTCCAAAGCTCTGTGTTATCTGAGGCATTCTGGTGTTTTGCTAAAACTTACAGGATTCCTGCGTATTTCATGGCACAAAAATTTCTCCTTAAAACTCTTCGTTATGTGTTTTGTTATCTTTTCATAGCTCATTCATGTTCCTGTGCTTCATAGTTAATGGCAAAGAAAAAGAATAGTCCCAGGATTTATTCACAGAATACCCTGAGCTCAATCTATGCTGTTATAATTGTTTTTTTTTTCAGTTATAGTCATAAGGTGTAATTCTTAACTGCTGCACCTCCAAACTATATCTTTCACAGTGATTGTTGTTTCAGGAATTCAAGTTTGCTCCTGTGCAACATATCTCTTTCCTACACCCTCAGCTTAGTGAAAAATTCTTAATTGCTTTTCACTAGTTAATCACAGTTCATCATCACAATTTAAATTTTGTTTCATGATGTATTTGAATGGCCCTGCAATTTCAGCAACTCAACTTAATATCTCAGACAACCTATAGCCACAGACTCCATTGCCCAATGGACTAGAACTATCTGAAGATTTCCACCTTAGCTACAGAAGACATCCTTCAACCAAAACATAAAAACAAACCCTGAACTCATAATTAGCCTAAAATCTTCACAAAACAGAGACAACTTAAAGAGAGAGCCCTCTCTGATTACAGTTTGGCTAGAAGCTGTAATCCAAATATTGGTTAGTGGTTACCCCGGCCGTATTCCCTTGGGAGTCAAAGGGAACAACCTGGGTGTTAACACTTGGCAACGCAGTTAATAGCATAAGATTCAATTAGTTAGTTTCAGCAATTTTTTATTATAAATAACGCGTTGATGAACGTTGTGTAGAAGCTTTTTCGATGTAATTTTTGGAACTGTTTCTATTAGCACCCCATTGTACGTTGTTATATATATGTTTTTGCTGCTTTAATACATGAGAAGACTACTTTGCTGAGCTCGTTCCTGTGACTGTTCGTTGACTGGCTGAGGTGACAGAGGGCCCCTGCGCACTAAAGCCATGTATAGTTATCATTTGATTTCATTATGTTTCTGTCTTCATAATCATTAGCTTGTATATAACATGCTGTTTAGATGTTTTTAAATTCACTACTGTTTACATGCTCACTTCCGTTTTTTTATAGCTGTCAGCTGATCAATGCTTTTCTGCAGGTTTTCTTAGGCAGCCCGGGCAAATTTTCATCTTTTTGATAACTATTGACATATGAGATCATCTTGTCCTTCCTGCTAACTTTCATTTTCTAAAGTTTAATTCCAGCAATGTTCTTTTCCAAGTTGTGATTTGCTTATTTATTTTTCTGTTACTTGGACATCATACTACTCATCAGTTTATGGTTTCTTTCTATAGTCAAGTGACTCTATTAGTAAGAAATCAGAATATTACTTATTGTAGTGTGATTTAGTTATCATATTGCTTAAACTCATTCATGATTGCTTCCCACATAGTAGATTGAGCTGAAGGGTAAAGGATCAGAAGAGTTGAAGTAGTGTGATTAGTTTGCTTTCTGCAATTTAATTTCTTGCAATTTAGTTATCATATTGCTTAAACTTATTCATGATTGCTTCCCACAAGGTAGATTGAGCTGAAGGGTAAAGGATCAGAATAATTGAAGTAGTATGATTAGTTTCCTTTCTGCAATTTAATTTCTTGCCATCTAGATATCATATTGCTTGACTTGTTCATGATTGCTTCCCACAAGGTAGATTGAGCTGAAGGGTAAAGGATCTGAAGAGTTGAAGTAGTGTGAATTAGTTGCTTTGCTTTAAGTTCAGTTTTTACTTTCTTTTTCATTCAGCAGCAAGGATACTGGGCCATTATCATTAGTTCACTGTTTAATACATTTACTTCCTCTTAAGAATTGATTTCATTACAGTTGTTTTAAAGCTTTCTTTTTGAGCACTTTTAAGTTTTGGAAAATCACTGTAGAAATCACCATCACCATCCATACTTAACTTTCATTTTCACCATCACACATTAGGGAAAGATAAATCCAAAAACAAACTCAAAAACTCAAAAATGACAAAAGACTAAGGAAATGGTTATCTAGTACATATAGTACACTTCACTTCGTCAGTTTACGAACCCCGGATTGACATTTTAAATAGCAATTTAGAACACACTAAATTAACCAAACAGGTGGTCCTACTGTTCCTTTGGGGTACTAGTCACTTTCTGGTACTTTTTTAGGAGCAACTCCTCGACCGACTGAACATCAGTTATCACCTAATAATAATGGAACTAAAATATTGAACGTAGAATAAATATTTATGATGTCTGGTAGTATTTAAAATCCCCAAACTCAAGGTAGTCAGTTACCGCCTGGGGGGCAAGGTAGTCAGTTACCACCTGGGGGGCAACCTCAAGGTAGTCAGTTATCACCTGGGGGCAACCCCAAGGTAGTCAGTTTCTGCTTGGAGGGCTACCTCAAGGTTTTCAACCTTCAGGACAGTACATACCCCAAGGTCAACCCCATATTCCTCAGGATGCTTATCAACCCCAGAATTAGTACGTGCCTCAGGGTTATCAACCTCAAGGTCAGTACCCAACTCAAGGTTTCCAACCGCCTTCTGGTCAGTCATTTTTACAAGGAGTTGGAAATGTACCTCCTAATTATCAGCCCTACGTTCAACTAGGTTATGGTCCTCCATACATACAACCTTTTACGGGTCCCAGAATGAATATGGTGTGGGATCCGTCTCAAACTCAATAGACTTTGCAACCTAATGTGAAGTTACCTTATCAAGTTGGAAAACCTTTGGTTTTTGGTCCAATCTAGCAACCTGTCCAGCCTACGGTTCAAACCTTTGCACCTGGTTTAGTTCAGTAGCCTAGGCCTATCTCACCTCAGACTTCGCCTCGAACTGCTGCATTTTCTGTTCAATCTACCACACCTATTTCTAGAGTATCTGTAGCTTCAGTTTATACTATCCCTGCATCCTCAAGTCTCTATACCCCAATAAGGACCTACAGTTCAGACTTCGGTCCAAATGCCTATAGGACAAGCTGGTCCAAGTACAATTGCCACGAGTCAACTGTACCAGGGACAATATCAATCCGGTCCTACTGTACAAAATCTAGTTTATCAGTATCAACCGTACCCTGGCTATACTTATCAACAACCTAAACAAACCTAGTTTTGTCTCATTAATCCTGGTTTTCCAAGAGGTTATAACATTCTGTTGAGGGCCCCAAAGTCGGGTCAACAACAAGGGGGATACCCACCCGGTCCGGAACCTGGTTGGCGACTCCTTGCCCGTTTGAAGTAGCGGGTCCGACTGGGGATAACGGGACCAGCTTCCCGATGCGTGGGATGTGTGTGTGTGTGTAAAGTTTGTTTATGTTAGTTCTAAAGACATTCTACAACTAATGTAAATCTGACTTGCAAACTTGAATCTAAGCTACTATAATTTAATGGAAATAACACACAAGATCTACACTAACCCAGGATATATATTTCTTCCATTATGCAATCTAAAAAGATTTCATACAATAACTGGTAATAAAGATTATTCAACCATTATAAGAATATAAACCGTTTAAGATGAACTGTTCTGCCTAAGAAGTTAAACAAAACAGTTGTGAATAGCATATCGCATAATCAAATCATTCGCATATCAAGCATAAATCGATAAGTCCACCGTACAGAAGTGCCAAATGATAACCCATGTGTTCATACATTAACATGCAAACAATATCAGCTGTATATCGCTCTGGGAATACAAGCAGAAATTAATCAAGAGATAAAAGTACCATTTATGACTAATTCTTGCTCACAGACTTCAAGCAATAACGATCTATCTCTACTTGCTTCTAACATCTACCAAGAGTACAGAAGTGCAACATCAGTAGCAGACATAAAATGCAAACATAAATAAATCACGATCCTTCCATTCATCAAAACCTCCTCTGAGGGTGCAGAAGTGCATGTTCTGAGGACAAGTTTTTGACAAATTTCTGGACCCTTCTCCAATGCAATGAGAAGGGTTGAAATACTACTATCTAATCCTAATAATAGTATTATTACAAAATTTAGGACACGGTTCTCAAATGACCGCCCTTTTTCTAATTCAGTAAAACAAAAGCAAGAAAAAACAACTTTCTAAATGAAATTACTTCTTAATTTGGTCTCTGAAATTGCAGTTTTCAAGCATGGGCTTGAGAAGAGTCGGTTGGCCGACTTCTGTGCTTAACTGGGCTGCGAAAACGGCATCCATAAGCGCTGGCGCTACTTTCTCGGCCGCGTTCATGATGCACCTTACGGTCATGCATTGGCTGTGGGGCTTAACTAAGTAAGTCCAATAACTTTCCCAGTTTAGTCTAGCCAATGCCTGAATTGTCTTCCCGTTTGCCTGTGCCTTCTGCTTCCATTCTGCCTCCAACTGTAACGCGCTTGGTAAGTACCCCGGGGTGGACTCTGAAATCAAATTGGCCCTGTGTAAATTTTCATTTACACAGTCGATAAGTATGCTCGCCTGTGTCGCCGCTGACTCTGCTGCCTGTTCCGCCTGTGTGATTTGTTCGTCCCACTTATTGAAGAGCAGTTCCTTATGATTCTCATTAATCTTGGGTGCCCCTGCTCTTTTCCCTTCCTCGTCATTTTGCCAAGCCAGATATTCTGTTACTCTCTTGTTGGCCTGGTCATAGTCATTCCGCAATTCCACCACCTGGCTGGTGATCTTGTCGCTCAGCTCACAAAAATGCCTCCACTGTGATATTCTGCGGACCATATCTTCCTGTTGCTGTGACAGTTGGTCGTTCAAGCCGATGGACTCCGAAATAAACTCCGTCAGCTTGGGTTCATCCTTGTGCATTTCTTGCACCGTCTGCAGCTGTTTTTCTTTTTCTTCAATACTTCTTTGGTGGCTCACCTGCATCTGGCGAAAGCCTTCTTGTAACTCTTCAAGCTGCTTGGAGGCTTCAGCGTTCTCATTGGCTTGTTGCAACTGTTGTTGCAGCAGTTGTATTTGACTTTTGCGCTCTTTTAGAAGTTGCTGAACTTCAGAAGCCTTGTCGATAGTCGCAGAAGCATATGCTCCTGCAATCTGAGACAATTTCGTGAGATTGTCAGTTGGATTGTTATTCGGGTCTTTCCACAAGACATCTAGGTGTTCAGCATTTTGAGATAGTGCATCTTCAAGCTTTCTTTTCTTTCTTTGTCTCCTTACAACTGCCCTGTGTTGTGGGCTGTAGAATACGTCCAGTGGAGGGATCTCTTCTACGCTAAGTAGAAGTTCTGAGGATGGAGCGATAGGAAGATGCTCCATTTCTGCGGTACTACTGACTATGGTTGAGAAGACCTCTTGCACCACCTGTGTGTTATTCACAGGTGTTTTCGGGACTTGACCTTCAAGATTAATTAGTTCATTGAAGGTCTCCCATTCTTTATCTAGTTCTGCTGTAACAAGAGGTGCTTCGGTGACGGGAGGGGGAACTTCTTTTGGTGGCGAGGCGGCAACTTGCTGCTGAGCCATCGAGCTTGACTGAGCCGTGTCCTTGATTATTTCTTCGTTCCTCTCTTCTTTGTGGACAGAATCTTCAGGATCCGGAGATATTTCTTTTACGGCGCTGGAATCAGATTTGGAGGCACTAGAGTGTTCACTGAGGCTGATGCTCGGGGTCGGTTCTCTGGTAGCTATTCGCAGTGTTTCCAGTGGAACATTAGCCAGCCTTCTTTCTCTATATAACCTGAATTTCCGGAGGTCGTCCGGGACAGCCTCGACTGAGCTTCCTGCAGAACTTCTTCGAGCGAGTTCTTGCCCTGAAAGAGATCGTCAAACAGATCTTTTTGCCCAGAGAACACACTTATCCTGACGTTAGTTGTGAATTCCTGGGCCACCTTATTTGGATCAAATGGCCTTGGTGAGAATTTAAATAGTTGGAGACACGTCACGTTCTCCACCTCGCCAAAAGCGTGTCCTACATCGAATAAAGAGAAGGCCCCACATGTGACTGGGAATTGAGGCCAAATGGCCTTCTTTTTGTTCTTTAGGTCCTTAGTTAAACCGCCTTCAGAACAAGTCTGATATGCGATCTCTCGGGCCAACAAATTATCTGGGATGTACAAGGGTAGGACATGCGGAGGTGCTGTGCTTCCAAAAACTCGGATGTATGTAAACCATTCTTCTCCAAACCATCTTGCGATGGGGGTGATATCAATTTGTGCCTCGGGAGAGCACCTTGGGGGGTCTTTATCGTATATTATCTTATGTATGGGCAACATAAGCCCATGACAAATCTGGTAAAAATGGGGGGCGAACTGGGAATCCCACAAGATTTTATGATAGACGTGAATAGGCAATGGGTCCTGGGTAGTCCATTGCCAACCCATAGTAGGGAATTTCGACACAAGACAGACAAAATCCATTATATAGGCAGATAAATAAAAAGGCGGATAGACCCTTTGGGAGTAGGATCTCTTAGAACGGTAGTGGAGGACCGCCGTGTACAGAGTGTCAGAAAGGATTTTGGCCCAATCAACTATCTCAGAGCTAGTCGCGGCATCAATCAGCGGTAGCCATTCAGGTGAAAATTTATTGATATCTGGCTTACCGAATATTCTACAGAGCATGGCTGTAGCAAAGCAATATGGAGAAGTAAGAGAACCAGTGCTATACATACCGTTCTTATCTTTCTTTAATGGCTCATCTCTTCTTGACCACTCCTTAGTTGTGTCTGATAGGTCCAGATTTTCTGCTGCGAACTTCCCAACAAACTCTGCGTTGTAGGTCGCTTGCGGCTCAGGTAGATGATACATGAGCTTCAGGTCTTGAGCTGCAAACGATCCCACGGGCCCATGTCCCTGGACTTTGAACTGTCTATGGTGCAACTCTGCATCATCTAGTATCCATTTGATCATATCTGTGTATGGCAGGATCTTTGGCCTCGCTGCTATTCTATGTAGGAAAGAACATGCTAGATCTTCCAGGGATGCCTCTGAAGAACGTGATGCACCCGCGACAGCAGCAGTTACCTTGATTATTCTCGGATTTTCTTCCTCCAATATCCTATACATGCCTTCCCAAGTTGAGATGCCTGCATCTTTATTGCATGCAGTATCTGTGTAGAGGGGCGCCATCTCTTTGGTCTTTTCTCTTGTCTCTGAGCTCTGAGCTTTGTTCTTCTTCCCCATCTCGCTTAGCGTTTCTGTTCGGTTTTGCCTTCGCACTTTGCTCCTGCAGGTTACGAGCGAAATGGAAAGATTGATCAGAAAGGTGATGGGAGAGTTTTAAATGCAAGAGATAGATTAGATATGCCACCTTACGTGAAACAAATCCGCATTAAGGCACGCGTCTTTATGCCACTTAATAACTGACAACTAATTCATTACTAACATTAAAAGCGCATAATTTCCAAGTCAGGTTATAGTAAGTGGATTTTCTTTGGGAGGCGTGCGCGAAGGAGTCGTACTAAGGTGCTTTTATGACTTGCCAACGCATCCTCGCATGTCGCGCGATCGCAAAGGTTAGTGATCGCAACATCGCAATATCGCAGATCGCAATGATTCAAATATTTGCCAACGTGCCTAGCCTCATTTCTGCGATATGCGATCGCGCGATCGCAACATCGCAGATCGGCGGACTTACGAGCTTTTCTTTATGGGTGTTAGTGTATTGCGATGCGATGTTGTTCATTAATACCGATGCGGTGTGCATATTGGTTTTTAGAGGGGAAACGAAGGCATTTCTTTGATTTTTGTGAAGCAATCTTAGGATTTGCTTTTATGAACACAGGTCTAGGCTTAAGTTGTCTCAGAAACCTTTCCTACGCTTATGCTTGCGATTTCGAAAGAAACCTTTGTTTTTTTTTAAAAACATTAACTAAGGGTCCCCATTCAATCTAGCATTGTAGCTGATACTAGATTGAACGAGGGGGGTTGTTGCTGGCCACAACAATTGGCGATTCACTTGGGAGAACCAGTTATCTCTGCTCTTTTTCTATTGACATTTTCAGGCTCTTCAAAAATTTTCTCAGGGAATTCGAACTTCATTATAAAAAGATAAAAACAAACAATACTTCAAAGCGTCAATGATGTTTTGTTTTAGCCCCATTCTATTCCAATTACTTGCATTCCCAGGTTGTCTTCGAGTTTAGATCAGTTATTACTTGGTCTTGTAAAACACAAAATAAAGTGTCCTCTATGTATCAACCCTTTTTTAAGAATGCCCCTTTGTCGTAGGTAGAGCCACTGCTGCCAGCAGGCGTCCATAGCCTCGACAGGGTTACCTATTATCCAGGAATGATCCTTTATCCTGCTTCAGGTTTTCGCAACTTTTTCAGAAGAATTATCCCTTTCTTGATGCTTTTTCTTTTTTATTCTCTAAAGAACAATGTCTTGGTTTGGTGGCCAAATTATGACACAGTCATTCACTTGATTTATACTTTTGCTGAACAAGCTGGCTCGTGATGAGACCCCTTGTCTTTTGATCGCAACAATCTTGAGTCGTTGCCCTGTTTTGGTAGACAGTTTTGGCAAAGTCAGCAAGTTATAATATCTGTGATTATGATAAGTCGGCTCGTGATGAGACCTCTTATTCTTTGAGATATGGCATCTCTCTAGGTCATTCCTCTGAATGTTGCATTTTCCTTTAGCAGGGAGGAAGTCAAATTCTCTTTCCTTAAGAAAGTTCTGGACGACAATGATAGGGCTACTTTTGATAATGGCTGTTTTCACAGAGAATCTTTATTCTAATATTGATACCTTTTATTGTGCTGATCTAAAACGAATTCCTCACTGAGATAGCTTTCTTTAAAATTTTCTGGGTTTGAACTTCAACATCATCTCTGGGTTAAAGATCTATTAACAATAAGGACCGGATTCCCACAAGATTAGCTGCTCACAAGAGCCGAAATTCCAAAATCTTTACCAGAGACAAGGTTTCTTGAGTAAAGGTCAAATACTGTTTAGCCAGAACAAACTTTATTTGGGATAGGCAATTATTATCTAGGGTCATGTAGAGAATACAACTGACTTTGCCTATCATTATTGAAAGCAAAACTAATATCCTATCTAAATTACCGCTACTCCTACTCTAATTATAAATAGGAAATAACTAAGAAAAATGATATTTCCAATGGAACCAACGATTCATTATTATTCCTAGCCGTATGGGTCTCCCAAGCATTAGTAAAAAGAATTGAATTCCCCTTGGATAGAAATTGTTGGCTAGGGAATAGGAACCCATAAACTTAGTTGGAATCTTGTCTGATTTCATCTTCTCATGATAGGTTTTTTCCAACTGAGTACCTATTGGATCACAAAAATTGGGATGAATTTCTTTTGTAAATCGGTGATCTTTCAATAGAAAGGATAACAAGCCGAATTGTGAAATAGGTTGTTTAATCTCGATGGCTTGTAACCCGTTGATTGTTAACTTTGAGTTTTTAGCGATTCCGTTTGAAATGAGAGTTTTTATATATAAATCGCCAGAATCTAATCTATCAAAGTTTTGAAAATTTAAAAATAAGTCCGATTTTGTACAAAATGAAAGTGAGTGAAAAAGAAATGATTGGGTATCTATATATACAGTGGTGTCGCACGTCTGGGAGTTACTTGAAACTCTCTGTTTTTCACAAGAACTGGCCGGGTTCTGTGAATCAGGAATTAAATCATGATTGCGATCAGGGATGGAGATCTCCTCTGGATATGAATCGTAGATAGGAGCATCGTCTCGGATAGTAAAATTATTCAAATGAGATTTTGCTTTGAGATGAGGGTTAGACGGAACAGTTTCTGATCTAAGATGTTTCTTATAATCTGACCCTAGTTGAGTTACTTGCGACAATTCAATATCATCACAATTATCAAAGCAATTATCACGAAAGACTTTACAATTTTCCCTAGGTTCCTCTTTTTCATTATGTGTTTTTAGACAAGGGAGATGAGGCAGCTCTTGTTTGATATGAATCGTAGACTGTGATATAGTGGTCTCTTTATTTCGGAAACCCAGTGATGTCTCGTTTGAATAACCCTCTGTTGGAATAGACTTGATACTATGAGGGAGAAGATCGTCATTACTAAAAACATCGGGGTAAAGAGAAAAATGTGGATCTGGAACAATGTATTTAAAAACATCAAATAAATCTCGTTCATCAGATTCACAATAAGCATCGGGCTTTAGATCATACCTTTTTGCGTCGATACTTTTCGAAAGAGAAACAGTAGGTGGATCTAACCTTGGCACCAGGAGTTGTTGATTTGAAATGATGTTGTCTGACTTTATATTAAAGTCAACTTCTGGTGTCAGGGCACCTTCCCTTTCAGTACTTTCGCCTGCGTTTTCTGATGTTAGAGCATGCAAAACTCCTAGGCTAAATTCTGTCTGATCAGGTACAGGAGGTAGGAAACACTCATCATAATCCGAAGATTCTTCATCTGTGAGTTCATCCTCAAGATCATATTGTAGACATTTAAGATGAAATCGTATATTGAAATCCCTTACGGGTTCGTCTTGTTTCCACAGATGGTCGATTTCATCGTATACCTGGTCGTATTCATAGCAATCAAATTCCAAGATGAAAGCTCTAACGAATTGGTCCCAGCTGTGGACTGATGCAACTGGGAGGTTTCTGCACCATCTTCTAGCTTCTGCTGTGAATGTAAGAGTGAAAATCCTGCATAAAACGCCTTCGTCAATTTTTTGAATATCAGCACTCAAAACTCTTTGAATGAAATGCAGGGCGTGATGAAATGCAGAAGAATTATTCTCACCATTGAATTTTACCTGAGATAGTAGTCTTACCACATCTGGTGGAGTGTTGGAAGAGGTAGGAACATGGATGCAACTCCAAATGGGAATTCTGTGAGCAGGCATCCTTTTCCAGGATTTCTAGTTTAAAAACATTCCAACAGACAATATGCTCAGGCCCTCCTTCTAGCGCCAGAAATGTTGAGGGCCCCAAAGTCGGGTCAACAACAAGGGGGATACCCACCCAGTCCGGAACCTGGTTGGCGGCTCCTTGCCCGTTTGAAGTAGCGGGTCCGACTGGGGATAACAGGACCAGCTTCCCGATGCGTGGGATGTGTGTGTGTGTGTAAAGTTTGTTTATGTTAGTTCTAAAGACATTCTACAACTAATGTAAATCTGACTTGCAAACTTGAATCTAAGCTACTATAATTTAATGGAAATAACACACAAGATCTACACTAACCCGGGATATATATTTCTTCCATTATGCAATCTAAAAAGATTTCATACAATAACTGGTAATAAAGATTATTCAGCCATTATAAGAATATAAACCGTTTAAGATGAACTGTTCTGCCTAAGAAGTTAAACAAAACAGTTGTGAATAGCATATCGCATAATCAAATCATTCGCATATCAAGCATAAATCGATAATCCCACCGTACAGAAGTGCCAAATGATAACCCATGTGTTCATACATTAACATGCAAACAATATCAGCTGTATATCGCTCTGGGAATACAAGCAGAAATTAATCAAGAGATAAAAGTACCATTTATGACTAATTCTTGCTCACAGACTTCAAGCAATAACGATCTATCTCTACTTGCTTCTAACATCTACCAAGAGTACAGAAGTGCAACATCAGTAGCAGACATAAAATGCAAACATAAATAAATCACGATCCTTCCATTCATCAAAACCTCCTCTGAGGGTGCAGAAGTGCATGTTCTAAGGACAAGTTTTTGACAAATTTCTGGACCCTTCTCCAATGCAATGAGAAGGGTTGAAATACTACTATCTAATCCTAATAATAGTATTATTACAAAATTTAGGACACGGTTCTCAAATGACCGCCCTTTTTCTAATTCAGTAAAACAAAAGCAAGAAAAAACAACTTTCTAAATGAAATTACTTCTTAATTTGGTCTCTGAAATTGCAGTTTTCAAGCATGGGCTTGAGAAGAGTCGGTTGGCCGACTTTTGTGCTTAACTGGGCTGCAAAAACGGCATCCATAAGAGCTGGCGCTACTTTCTCGGTCGCGTTCATGATGCACCTTACGGTCATGCATTGGCTGTGGGGCTTAACTAAGTAAGTCCAATAACTTTCCCAGTTTAGTCTAGCCAATGCCTGAATTGTCTTCCCGTTTGCCTGTGCCTTCTGCTTCCATTCTGCCTCCAACTGTAACGCGCTTGGTAAGTACCCCGGGGTGGACTCTGAAATCAAATTGGCCCTGTGTAAATTTTCATTTACACAGTCGATAAGTATGCTCGCCTGTGTCGCCGCTGACTCTGCTGCCTGTTCCGCCTGTGTGATTTGTTCGTCCCACTTATTGAAGAGCAGTTCCTTATGATTCTCATTAATCTTGGGTGCCCCTGCTCTTTTCCCTTCCTCGTCATTTTTCCAAGCCAGATATTCTGTTACTCTCTTGTTGGCCTGGTCATAGTCATTCCGCAATTCCACCACCTAGCTGGTGATCTTGTCGCTCAGCTCACAAAAATGCCTCCACAGTGATATTTTGCGGACCATATCTTCCTGTTGCTGTGACAGTTGGTCGTTCAAGCCGATGGACTCCGAAATAAACTCCGTCAGCTTGGGTTCATCCTTGTGCATTTCTTGCACCGTCTGCAGCTGTTTTTCTTTTTCTTCAATACTTCTTTGGTGGCTCACCTGCATCTGGCGAAAGCCTTCTTGTAACTCTTCAAGCTGCTTGGAGGCTTCAGCGTTCTCATTGGCTTGTTGCAACTGTTGTTGCAGCAGTTGTATTTGACTTTCGCGCTCTTTTAGAAGTTGCTGAACTTCAGAAGCCTTGTCGATAGTCACAGAAGCATATGCTCCTGCAATCTGAGACAATTTCGTGAGATTGTCAGTTGGATTGTTATTCGGGTCTTTCCACAAGACATCTAGGTGTTCAGCATTTTGAGATAGTGCATCTTCAAGCTTTCTTTTCTTTCGTTGTCTCCTTACAACTGCCCTGTGCTGTGGGCTGTAGAATACGTCCAGTGGAGGGATCTCTTCTACGCTAAGTAGAATTTCTGAGGATGGAGCGATAGGAAGATGCTCCATTTCTGCGGTACTACTGACTATGGTTGAGAAGACCTCTTGCACCACCTGTGTGTTATTCACAGGTGTTTTCAGGACTTGACCTTCAAGATTAATTAGTTCATTGAAGGTCTCCCATTCTTTATCTAGTTCTGCTGTAACAAGAGGTGCTTCGGTGACGGGAGGGGGAACTTCTTTTGGTGGCGAGGCGGCAACTTGCTGCTGAGCCATCGAGCTTGACTGAGCCGTGTCCTTGATTATTTCTTCGTTCCTCTCTTCTTTGTGGACAGACTCTTCAGGATCCGGAGATATTTCTTTTACGGCGCTAGAATCAGATTTGGAGGCACTGGAGTGTTCACTGAGGCTGATGCTTGGGGTCGGTTCTCTGGTAGCTATTCGCAGTGTTTCCAGTGGAACATTAGCCAGCCTTCTTTCTCTATATAACCTGAATTTCCGGAGGTCGTCCGGGGACAGCCTCGACTGAGCTTCCTGCAGAACTTCTTCGAGCGAGTTCTTGCCCTAAAAGAGATCGTCAAACAGATCTTTTTGCCCAGAGAACACACTTATCCTGACGTTAGTTGTGAATTCCTGGGCCACCTTATTTGGATCAAATGCCTTGGTGAGAATTTAAATAGTTGGAGACACGTCACGTTCTCCACCTCGCCAAAAGCGTGTCCTACATCGAATAAAGAGAAGGCCCCACATGTGACTGGGAATTGAGGCCAAATGGCCTTCTTTTTGTTCTTTAGGTCCTTAGTTAAACCGCCTTCATAACAAGTCTGATATGCGATCTCTCGGGCCAACAACTTATCTGGGATGTACAAGGGTAGGACATGCGGAGGTGATGTGCTTCCAAAAACTCGGATGTATGTAAACCATTCTTCTCCAAACCATCTTGCGATGGGGGTGATATCAATTTGTGCCTCGGGAGAGCACCTTGGGGGGTCTTTATCGTATATTATCTTATGTATGGGCAACATAAGCCCATGACAAATCTGGTAAAAATGGGGGGCGAACTGGGAATCCCACAAGATTTTATGATAGACGTGAATAGGCAATGGGTCCTGGGTAGTCCATTGTCAACCCATAGTAGGGAATTTCGACACAAGACAGACAGAATCCATTATATAGGCAGATAAATAAAAAGGTGGATAGACCCTTTGGGAGTAGGATCTCTTAGAACGGTAGTGGAGGACCGCCGTGTACAGAGTGTCAGAAAGGATTTTGGCCCAATCAACTATCTCAGAGCTAGTCGCGGCATCAATCAGCGGTAGCCATTCAGGTGAAAATTTATTGATATCTGGCTTACCGAATATTCTACAGAGCATGGCTGCAGCAAAGCAATATGGAGAAGTAAGAGAACCAGTGCTATACATATCGTTCTTATCTTTCTTTAATGGCTCATCTCTTCTTGACCACTCCTTAGTTGTGTCTGATAGGTCCAGATTTTCTGCTGCGAACTTCCCAACAAACTCTGCATTGTAGGTCGCTTGCGGCTCAGGTAGATGATACATGAGCTTCAGGTCTTGAGCTGCAAGCGATCCCACGGGCCCATGTCCCTGGACTTTGAAGTGTCTATGGTGCAACTCTGCATCATCTAGTATCCATTTGATCATATCTGTGTATGGCAGGATCTTTGGCCTCGCTGCTATTCTATGTAGGGAAGAACATGCTAGATCTTCCAGGGATGCCTCTGAAGAACGTGATGCACCCGCGACAGCAGCAGTTACCTTGATTATTCTTGGATTTTCTTCCTCCAATATCCTATACATGCCTTCCCAAGTTGAGATGCCTGCATCTTTATTGCATGCAGTATCTGTGTAGAGGGGCGCCATCTCTTTGGTCTTTTCTCTTGTCTCTGAGCTCTGAGCTTTGTTCTTCTTCCCCATCTCGCTTAGCGTTTCTGTTCGGTTTTGCCTTCGCACTTTGCTCCTACAGGTTACGAGTGAAATGGAAAGATTGATCAGAAAGGTGATGGGAGAGCTTTAAATGCAAGAGATAGATTAGATATGCCACCTTACGTGAGACAAATCCGCATTAAGGCACGCGTCTTTATGCCACTTAATAACTGACAACTAATTCATTACTAACATTAAAAGCGCATAATTTCCAAGTCAGGTTATAGTAAGTGGATTTTCTTTGGGAGGCGTACGCGAAGGAGTCGTACTAAGGTGCTTTTATGACTTTCCAACGCATCCTCGCATGTCGCACGATCGCAAAGGTTAGTGATCGCAGCATCTCAATATCGCAGATCGCAATGATTCAAATATTTGCCAACGTGCCCAGCCTCATTTCTGCGATATGCGATCGCGCGATCGCAACATCGCAGATCGGCGGACTTACGAGCTTTTCTTTATGGGTGTTAGTGTATTGCGATGCGATGTTGTTCATTAATACCGATGCGGTGTGCATATTGGTTTTTAGAGGGGAAACGAAGGCATTTCTTTGATTTTTGTGAAGCAATATTAGGATTTGCTTTTATGAACACAGGTCTAGGCTTAAGTTGTCTCAGAAACCTTTCCTACGCTTATGCCTGCGATTTCGAAAGAAACCTTTGTTTTTTTTCAAAAACATTAACTAAGGGTCCCCATTCAATCTAGCATTGTAGCTGATACTAGATTGAACGAGGGGGGTTGTTGCTGGCCACAACACATTCCTAATGCAAATCCGATTCCAATTTATCCTGGATATCCTCCTCCTGGAGCTGGTCTCATTACACAAGTTTTTCGCGAACTTAACTGTTAGTTACCATTTATTGCAACTTTGGATTTACCTGATTTGTTGTGACTTACGAACGATCCGATTTACTATGTTCCGTACTGGCCGCCAATGCCTAATAATTTTCCCAATGATATCCTGAAATTCGAGGGTAAGTCAGGTGAGGATATGTCAAATCATGTGATGACTTATCACCTTTGGTGTGCATCTAATTCCATTATTGATGCTTCGATTAATTTACGTCTTTTTCAAAGAACTCTTATTAGTCTTGCTGCCAAATGGTACATTGAGTTACCACGAGGCTCTTTTTATAATTTCAGTCAGTTAGCTACTTCTTTCTTAACTCATTTTCAGTTTCCTGTCAGATACGACAATGGCACGGAATTATTAACTTCACTAAAACAATCCACGTCCAAATATATTTTTGATCATATTCATGAATGGCGACATAGAAGGCGTTTAGTGAAAGTTTTCATTCCAGATCAAATTTTAGCAGAATGGTTCGTTAAATCATTGTTACTCAAAATCACTGAGGATGTAGCTAAGGCAAGAGTTGTCACTGAAGAGCAAGTCATTGCCTCGGCTCAGTACCTTGACCTCGTCTATACGTAGTTGGGTACTTTACAAGAAAAAATCCCTAATCTTCTTAAAAATACAACTCCTTTATGGTCTCATGCCACTGATGGTATGATTGGTTCAGTTATTATTAAAAGTAAGAAGAAATCTTCAAAGAATTCTTCTCCTACAATAACTTTACCTGATTCCCTGAAAGGAGATTCTTCCACTAAAGTTTCTGCTGACGTCCATGTTGTAGATTCATCTACGACCAAATCTGGTAGTAAAGAGAAGGGGAAGAATAAAAACAATCAAAATTCAAAAGATAAAGCAAATAAAAATGAATCTTTTGACGAAAAACGAAAACTTCGCTATCCTTGTTTCATTTGCGACGAGGATCATTTTACTAAAGAATGCCCTTATCGAGCAGAGTTTTCAAAATTTGTTAAAGATTCTCAAATGCCTACTGTCTTGAAGGACCCTTCTCCTAGTCAAGATAGTAAAGTGGTTTCTTCTTCCTTGAATAGCTTGGAAGAACCCATTATGATGATGTCTCATGTCAGGATTGCGACGTGATCGCAAGATTATGGTAGTAACAATCCTGTTGATGGTAAAGAAGCAGAATCTTCTAATTTAATCACATCAACAACACCTCCTTCTGGGTCTGCTCCACTACAGATTGAGAAACCAAACCCAAACTTAGTAACCAAACTACCTGCTAAAGGTATATTTCATAAATCAGCTTTCAATCCATATGCGAAAGCTGCTCAGAATTATAACATTGTTGAAGACTTAGTTGTTTCCCCTTCGGAAATGTCGGCTTTGGAAGTGCTACAATCATGCCCAGCACAGTGTAAATTACTATTGTCTGCTATAGGGGCTGTCGATATTCAGGATTCAAACCTAATAATCTTTGATTTAGAGAATAGTACACCCCGCCTTCCTCATCAAATGGCTTTCCAGATTCCAGTGTTAGTAAAAAACAAACCTTGCTTTAGGACTGTGATTGATGAGGGAGCTTCTACATGTATTATGTCGATCCAATGTTGGAAATCGCTTGGTTATCCTACACTCAATCAGTCTCCGACAATTCTAAAGGCTTTTGATGGCTGAGGGTTCCATCCTTTTGGTATTTTGGAAGATTTACCTATAGGGGCCGAAGGAAAAACTGTTAATCTAGATATGCAAGTGGTTGATGCCCCTCTAGAATACAACCTTCTTTTGGGTCACAGTTGGTCTTATGCTATGACTGCTATTGTTTCATTGGTCTTTCGGCTTATTAAGTTTCCTCATAATGGAAAGATCATTACGATAGACCAGCTGAGTTATTTCTCATCCGACCCAGCCTCCACTGATAGCGTTCAACACATCGGTAAAACTACTATCCCTTACAAGGATGTTGGGGTAGGTTTGATTAAAGATTCTGGTTTACTGGGAACTTTTTCCATCCCTCCTCCTAATGTATCGCCTTCTATTGCAACTATTCATATGATTTCATCGAACACTATTGCTTTTGATGATCCTTGGATCGTACCTTCCGATTCTGAGGTGGATTCATTTGATGGCACGATGCCTTTGAATCCCTTTGAAATTGCATATCAGGCTATACAGTCATTTTTTGATTCCTGACCTATCACGAGGATAATTTTGTTCCTGTGTCAACCTTGTTAAAAAATGAAATAGGGTGTTGTGAGGATAGTTTTGTTTCTGTCTCAACCTCGTTAAAAAATGAAACTGGATATCTAGAGCATAGTTCCTTGTCTTGTGTCAAGCTCGTTAAAAAACGAAACAAGGAGCCAGCGAGGATAGTTTCTTCCTGTCTCAACCTCGTTAAAAAAATGAAATTGGATGTTTCGAGGATAGTTTTTTCCCGGGTCAACCTCGTTAAAAAATGAAACTAGATGTCTCGAGCATAGTTCCTTGTCTTGTGTCAAGCTCGTTAAAAAATGAAACAAGGGTCATGAGCATAGTTCCTTGTCTTATGTCAAGCTCGTTAAAAAATGAAATAAGGAGTCTGGAGCATAGTTCTTTGTCTTGTGTCAAGCTCGTTAAAAAATGAATCAAGGGTCAGGAGCATAGTTCCTTGTCTTGTGTCAAGCTCGTTAAACTATGAAACAAGGGTTTTGAGGATAGTTCGTTTCCTGTGTCAACCTCATTGAAAAATGAAACAACTCCCTTTCCAAGATCTCGAAAGTGAACCTTCATTCCATCCACCTGGTTGAATGCAATGAAGCTTGGGGGGCATGTACCTCGATTTGAGTCATTATGCTAGGGGCATGCGAACTTATAACAAGCATAGTTCTTCATTTCAAGCTTGTGTAAACATGAAACCAAATCCAAGCAGAGTTCTCTATGGTTCAAGCTTGTGTAAAAATGAACCCATACCCATTTACATCTCGTGATTTCCATCTTTATCCGCTAAATTATGTTAGATGAGCCTTGGTTGTTTTCATTCCATCGCCATCATCTCTTTGGCTGATCACATGCTTTCACTTGGTTGTTTTTCCTTTTCTGAGGGACCGCAACGATGAGTGGTTTTATTAGCTAGCCTCTTAACCATTACATGTTTTGAGCAGTTCCTCCATTGTCAGAACCAGTTGCTACCCTTTATACCACTTGTTCCTCTAGGACGAGTCTTCTTTAAGCTCTTTTCTGACTCGTAAAATATGAAAAGATTGCTGAGTTTTCCCCTCTTAACTCGTTAAACAGAATAAAAAGGCGGTCCACTTTTAGCTCTTTTCTGACCGTATAAACATAAAAAGATTGCCGATTTTTGTTGTTTCAAGTTCGATATTGGTTATAAAACGATGTGTCTTCGATCGCTTTTTTACTTTTTCAGATCGAAACCACTAATTATGAAAAGTACTCCTTGATCGTAATGGTCAAGCGGTTCTCTCAAGTATTATTTTATACTTTTTCGGGTTTGAGGGACACAAATTTACGAAAAAGGACACCCATGGAGTTTCCTTAAGTTTTTCTTCTGACTCCTTAAAATTGAAAAACACCGAGTTTTTCCTATACTGGACTCGTTAAAATTTAACAGTAAAGGACCTGTTCAATTTTAAACAGGAATGAACCACTCCTTAGGGTTCGAATTTTAAACTAAGTTGGACTCATCCGAAGGATGAGCTTATAACCAAGCAAATGTTATCCTCCTCAAGCTTGTCAAAAATAAAGAGGTACTTGCCAGAAATGGTGGGGGAAAAGAGAAAAAAATGACCCTCGTTGTTATACTTTGTGTTTTAGAAAAGAAGTTAACCACTCTTGAACACAACACTTTTTGTTCACCTGGGTTGGGAAATCCTTTGCCTAACAGTTAATCAAACCATATTGAAAGTCTTTAGCCAGTTTTTGGGTATTAACTTTGGGTCAATTGTCACCAAACCATCTGCAATGTCGTTATGTGTTCAAGAGGTTAGTTCAAATAAACCATTCATCTACAAAATATCTGTCATCCATTTTGACCATCCCTGAGTTAGTCCTTGCAAAATATATTTCTTCAAAACTTGATCTATGATTTCGTGTTGTCGGCTTGCCTACGACAGATCGCTTTCTATCGACTTCAACTCATTATATAGAAAGATGATCTAGAAATCGTCAGTACCTTGGAATCTGCATGCCCTAATGGTAGGTTTCTTGCCTTCGATGATAGGTTGCATCATTGACCTTCGATCAAAGGATTCTATGACATGTTCGACATCAGCTCATTTATTCACATTTCATGGATTGTACTGAGTACTTTGAGAGCCATGAAATTACTAGTGGTTTCTCTCACACTTGTTAACAGTTCACATCATTGACTGGTAATCAAGTGGTTTCTACCATGTTCGACTTCGACACATTCATTCACATGGATAGAATCGTACTAGTTTGGGAAGCAGAAAGCAAGACCCTGGATCTAGTTTCCACCATCCAAGCTGTGAGGAATTTTTTTATTCATTATACAATGGACTATTCATAAACATATGGTTGTGCCCATACTGTGTCTACATATGTCTATACTCGTGATGTATTACAAAATCATTCCTGTACCATACCAGTTTAGTTAGTTTTCTAGTCAGTTTTGATCTGAGTATGGGAATGCCTACCTAAGCGATGATATATTCACACATATATATTTTTCATTGAATGTTTTTACAGGTTCTGACTGGGGTGTCCATAGGATGATCCTTGAAATGATAAAGTACTTCACTCTTCATACATGAAAGACTTCATCTTCATCTATTACAGACTTCGCACTTTAGGGGGTAATCTGTTGCACTAAAAATTGTTACCTTGACATTCTCCAATCTGTGTGAGTCCATTACCACTCATACTTTCCTCCTTTGCAAGTCTTAAGCCTCAGTTCTTCATATCAAGCCTTGAAAATAAGAGAAAGTCCTCAAAAGTCTATAAAACTCTGGTTCCGCATTTTCTCTTAGCATTTCCTGCGGTCCCGCACCTAAAGGTCATGTCCCCTACGCACGTGACCACTCTGTCTCTGTGTTATGGGTGCATACCCTGTAAAAGTAAAAAAGGCACAAGTATATTCCTAAAAACTCACTTTGAGTCATTTCTAGAAGCTTATGGAAGGAATCTTGAGGTGGCAAGTTTGCTCCTTTAAGGTTCATGCTTCCTATACCTTAAGGAGCTAACCCCTTGATGTGAGGAGCTTATCCCTTTGAAGGAGGACTCTATCCCTTCGTAGGTGGACCTGTAACCTCCTTCCTTTGCACTATAAAATGAAGCATTGGGCTGGTTACTTGGGAGGTTGAAAGCTGAATATTTTTGAGGCGAAATGATGTTGGAACTTAGTCTTCCTAATTGAGTTTATGTGAGGAGAGACTACATACCTCTTTGATATCATTTGGAAGAGTGTGAGGCTTGTCAAAGTAGAGGAGATTCCTATTTCGAACCCTGGGAAGATCTTGTACAACATCAAGGCACCAAAGGTTGTAAAGTTCTTCTATTTTCAAAGTTAATACAATCAAGTTTATTTTTCTCAATAAGTTGTGTTTTATGGTTTATTTTATGGATTCCTTGATCACCATGATGAACATGATTTATTATATTAGCTATGTAGGTGTTATTTGATGTGTGCTTGTTTGTGATTGCAGGTTCTCAAAAGCAAACTCTTTTGTACGGTTGAAGGATGGCTGCTACAAACTAGCGTTGGAATTGAGGTAGGGTCTAAACACCTCTATAGTTTTTATTAATGAATCGCAATATGCTTAGAGAAAGGTATATTTTCTTGTCCTGTTTGTTGCTAGATATCTTTTGATACTAGGGAGATCGGCCTTGTCCGCAAGATCGATTTATCCGGCCAACACTATGCTTACAAACAGAATGGAAATAAACTAGCTCGGGCTATGGTAGCTAATCTCTAAGAAGAGATGTGGTGGCTACATGCCTCTGAAATATGTTACTGTTACACAACATTTTGTCACTGTCCCTGGACTCCCCATCCACAATCCTGGAGGACCTCTACAGTGAACCCTACATGCTTTGCCATCATGAAGAAACTCCCCTCTGCATGAGTAGAGTAATTCCACTTTGCATCATTTCCCAAGAATCTTCCTTTTACCCTAGTTTACAAGACCAGAGCTACTGACCAGTTTCCTCCTCACGCCAATTTGCAGAGATTAAAATTATCACTAGTGCTGTACGGAGAAACTGAGCTCTTTTCTAGTCACGTCAATCCTTTTTTGGCAAGTTTTTTAAATATGGAGTCGAAGCTTCTAGGTCTAGAAGCTTCGTAACAGAAGTCTGGTAGATGATAGGGCTGGGTGGAGCCTAGGAAGTTAGTTTGGGCTCCTTTCCCCTATTAGCATGGAACAAACCCAAGAGATAAGGCTTTCTCCCATGATGAGAGGAACCATCTCCCATCCATCCAAGCTATATAAACTTCTCTTTTCCAAGCTAAAATAGTTTTGGAGTGAGTTTGAATAATCAACAAGACATCTATAGTTTGTAGCTTCCTAGTGTATGTTTGAGGGAGAATAGTGTGTTTGGTTTGGTTTGAGACTAAAGGGAAGAGGCCTTAATACTTCCATTGTTGGGTTATCCATGAGATGCTAGCAGAAGTGTGGGAACCCGGATACGTCAGAGGAGACTAGCAACGTCAAGGCATTCGTTGTAATCTCTTTCTGATTTATATGAATACAACTATTGATTGATTTCCTACATGAAATGTTATCTTACATCTTTATGGCTTAATGTTCCTTGACCTGTTCAGTAGGCTAAATGCAATATTGTATGCTATCACATTTGTTGTTGTTGTTGTTTGTTTGCTTGTTTCAAGAATTTGAAGGAAGGAAATGAAATATAGCTGGAGTAAGGAAGCGGGATCATCACCAAGCAAAATAGCATTCTAAGAGGTATACCCTCTTATTTGATTCTAGCTTAAGGAGATTTTCCATAGATTGTTTGTTTGTGGCTAGACTCACTCTCTTGGGCTAGAGGAATTGTTTGTGTCTGCACTAAGAATTTACCTGCACCACAAATTGATGACTCTGCTGGGGAGCCCATCCTTCTATTTGATTGATTGTCATTTTATGGTTTTGTGTGAACTTTTCTAGTATCACCATTTCCCTTTAGTGTTCTCTGCTTTGCCTGGTTTATTGCTATGAGCCTTAAATTTGCAGTGGAAAGTCTAGTTTTAGCCTTTGAAATTTTTTATTTTTTTCATTGAATCCTCGGTCAGCGCGTTTATTTTTCTGATAGTCACATCAATTAGCGCGACTTTCTCAAAAATAGTGGTGCCAACCCCCTTCTAGCACTTGTTGTCAATTAGGCAGTCGTGCTGATTCCTATAGGTGAAGATCAAGGTTTCCCCTGGATCATAACCAGTGTGTCTTGCCCTTCTAATTTCTGTCTCTTAAGCTTGTTTTGACTGTGTTCTCCCTAACTGGAAAGCTCTTTTAGCTTCGTTTATATGCTTGTTTGGTTTGCATTTTCTTGACTTGGTTTCTTGAGTTCTTGGATGGCTTATAACCCTAGGGCATCTAGGTCATCATCCATTCACCTGTTTGTGTGCTGAGCGAGTCAAATCGATAGTCAAAGTTGCTCCTTGCATTTCGTTTATTAGTCCTTTTGTTGCTTTGATTTCCATTTAACAAGTTTGAAAAGTTTCATTTATTATTTGAGCATCTCTTTTCTGGCATATATCATATTTCTCATCTTGTTTTTGGTTGAGTCTTTGCATCATTAGTTTGAAAGGAATTCTCTTTTGTTCTTTGCATTTGCTTGAGGCTAGTTGTATTAGAAATGTTTCATTGAAGTGTTTGATTCGTTTTCTAATTTAATTGAAAAATACATAATTCTAGTTTGTCGAATCAATATGTTACATTAGTTAGCATTATTGAAGACTAGAGTTGCATCATTATTTGCATTGGAAAAGAAATGAATTCTCTTTATTAGCGAAAGAACTACTTGAAGTGCATTTGATAGGAAAGATAGGAATTTGAAAGAGTTTTTCATCATTTTGTTTTCAAGAAGCGAAATAGTGAAAATGTCATTTTGCTTTAAATTGCTTGTTTGTTGCATTGAGTGTGTTTTCTACTCTCATTAGTGTAAACAATTCATCAATTGAAAGGGTCTTGTCTCATTTAGCTGCATATAGGATTTTTTCGAGTCACATCGATAAGGCTTGAAAATTGAGACATAATTTCAAGATAAAATCTAAAATATATTCAATTAACCTAAGGTGCATTTGAAATCTAATGATCACATTTAGAATGTTTAGGCTAGAGATGTGTTCCAACGTCTTTAAACCTAGCAGTTGTCGTTTGCTTCGGCACTAGACAGTGCTAGTACGGACTTGTGCTCCCCGTACCATTGCGTATATAAAGGGAGACCCCACTAGGTTGCAATCCTTTATCCATAGGAAGTCGAGTCTACCACCTTGTAAATGCAATACACTGAACACACCATTCAGGGAGATTGTATGCCCGTACTTCTCGGCTCACCGGGAGGTATTCTGTAGTTCACAGTTACTTGGCAATCCTTTTTTCCTAGATCATCCTGAGTAGTCATTTTTATCTTTTTTTACTCCCTAAATATAAAATATCACTCGAGTGCTTGTCCTTTCGAGCTATTTCCAAACCGAAAGTGATAGAGTCACCTTTGCTTCTTTCTTGACTCTTAAAACATGAAAGAGCACTAGTTTGTTTTTGCATCTTAAAAAAGTGTTTCCCATGATCATATAACATTCATGTTAGTCTTTTTCTAGACCACATCGTGAGTATAACTTTAAATAAATTTTGAAGCCTTGTAATCAATCTCTCTTCTGGTTATTTGAGACAAAATCATCGTGGTTGAACCAGCTCGTTCGCCTAGTTCCTCTTCCTCTCCTCTGTCTAAAAGATTGTCTTAGGATCCTTTTCCTGAATTTCCAAAGTCACTTGAGGACCAAGGTGTTGAACTTGGAATTTTTCTAAGCATTCAACCTTTCTCATCTCATCCTCCCCCTCCTTCAGATATTGGGTCACTTTCTGACATTGGCCCTGTTAGAGTCGGTCCTTACAGCCCTCCGTCAGAGATCTTTTCGCTTTTGCATATTATTTTTAGGTGTCTCGCTTGTTCTATTTCGTTGCATTTCACTAGGGGCATGCCATTGATTGACGAGGGGGTTTGGTTGTCTTGTGTTTCCTCATGCTTGTACCTGCAGGGTTAGTCCAAATTCCTAAAACATTACCAAATTTCATCGTCATAAATAATTGGTTTCGTTAAAGAATAACCTTTAGTCCTAGAGTCTAGGGTTTTCAGTCCTTTGCATATATGTAATAGAAGCCTGCAGGTCATGAGGTTGGTCTCAAAGATTTTCATTTTATAATCTTTCTCAAAAAAACATTTAAAGACACTTTTAGTCCAAAACCCTGTTTTGGAACTAAAAATTGTCAAACTTCATTTTTGTAATAATTGTATTTGTTTCATCACAAGAAGATCCAGAGCAAGTCTTTGATCTTTTCCAAAGCCAAATGCCAAATCCCTACCAAAAATCAACAAAAATGATCAGTCCAAACCTCAGAAAAGCATGAGAAAATCAAAAAGTAGTGTTGTATGGAAAGACCAAAAGTGAAAAGTGCCAAACCTTACAAAGTGGGTTTTTGAAATCAATTTAAATCAAATGAGATATTTTGTTTACTTATAAAAAGGGAAAACAAGTTCATTTGCACACAAATTCCCAAAGCAACATCGTATCTAAGCGTTTGAAGGCCAAAACCGTGAGTTACATACTTGTGGACAGTGTTGGAGGGTGCGCTACGCATTGGAGACAGTGCGCTACGCACCGGGCAGTGCGCTACACACCAGGTAGTGCGCTACGCATTGGGTTAGCGCAGCCAGTGTAAAAATACACGGGCGCTACTCATCAGGCTGTGCGCTACGCATTGAGATAGTGCACTACGCACTCAGTCCAGCAAGCAATTTCTTTATATTCATGCGCCCAGATCGTGTCTAATTGCCTCCAGATTTGCAAGTAGGTGTTCTATGACCGGTTCAATAAATTTCATATCGTTTATAGTGTGTTTGAAGAGAAATGTGATGTGTTGAATGTAAAAAAACAAATGAAACCCTAGGTCAAAAAATGAAACCCTAGGCCTCACCAAAATCTGCCTTAAGGGTGTTTATGGATGATTGGTGAAGATTTTTCTGCCTTCCCTTGGTGAAACATAGCCTCATATCCATTTGTAAGCTTTGAGCCAAACAACACTTCATATTTTGGTTCATTTGTCAAACTGTCCTTATGACTGTTTTATGCCCAATACACTAAAACAGAATGTCCATTATGGCATAAGTCTTATGATGATTAGGTTGGCTTTTGAGCATGTATTAAACTTGTGATTTCACCACAGCTACAACATACATCCTACATATTGTAGACCTCCTATATATTGCAGTCATTGTGTTTTCAAAGCCATGTCAGACACAGATTCAGTTTATGAGCAGGAGAATGACAGTGATTCTACAACAGAGGGTAATGTGCCTCGGAGGTCTCGCAGAGGTGGCAAAGGTGGAAAGCATCTCAGAGAAGAGCCCACTTCTTTAGCTCAATTGCAGGCTTGCCCACTTGCAATGGATTGTTTTCGCCACTAGTCATGCTATCACTATTGTGAGCTAATTTCACAAATTCACCATCATCGTGAATTAGCTCGCTTGTTTGTTCTACATTTACATGATGGCCATGTAAACCTTGTTGGAGTTAATTTCATTTTGTCACCAGAGACTATTGCAGAGGCCACCGGAATACCAAATATTGGAGAGCAATGGAATAAGCGTCAACAGCTAGAGAAATCCTATTATGAGCCATACATCAAACCTGGGTATATAAGTAATGATCAGTTTGCACCCTTAATGAAGCTCATCATTCGGTATTTCAGTTGTGAGGGCAGATTCTCCCGTCTTTATGCGTACCATGTCCATTTGTTGATGCATTTTACAAGGGTACGTCTAATGAACATTCCATACTTCATGTTTCGCAACATAGAGAGGATGGTTGTATTAGTACAAAGGAAGACCCCAGCACAGCAGCACAGGAGTATTTATCATTATGCGTTGATCAAGATCATAGTGGTTCATCAGTTGGCACAGCAAGGCATTACTTGGGAGGATTTCATTTCTCGTGACTTTTTCACAGTGCCACAGCCACCTCCCGAGATAGTTCATGATGAGGGAGGGCCTTCACATCAGTTTGACATTCCTGAGACCGAGCATGTGTGCGCTCTAGCATGTGTGACATATCAGCGAGGCCACGGGGGCTTATTTGTAGCTACACGACGATTATTATCTCCACATGGTGTGGAAGGGGTCTCGCCTTCTTCTTCAGTACAAGTACAAGTTTAGGACAGAGGCAAGGGGCCAATTTATGAGGAGGGCCATTCAGGTGGTCATGATATTGATGTTGCATTGGGTGATATGGATAGGAGCTCTCCTAGCTCGAAGCTGAAAGAGATCATCCAAGAGAAAAAGACCGAGATTGATAGCTTGAATGAGAAGTTGCTGAAGGCAGAATGTCTAATCAAATACTTGGAGCAACGCAATAAACAACTAGAGGATGAGCACACACTTATAGAGCTGCGACAAATCCGTGAGGACCGAAGGCTTGCCCGAAAGAGACCTGGTGATTTGACACCTGTTGAGCGGAAATTTTGGCTTGAGAAAGTCAATTGACATCTGGAGGAGTTGTTGGCGAAGGCCAATAGAGACAAAGATTTGCTTCGTCACATGAAGAATCATTATTGGGCTCGCATGCATGTTGGAAAAGCAAAAATGAAGATTTTGCAAAGGAGGTTGAGCAAAGCACTAAAACGGCGAAAGAGGCAAGATCCACTTCGAGTTTTGGCCGAGGCTTTTTTGGCTGAGCATGACACATGATGGAGGGTCTTCGCTCTGAATTTGAGCAAATTCGGAGAAATTTTTGTCATTTTGAAATTTTTGGTCTCAAAAACAGTTTTTTCCGCTCAATGGGTAGCGCGCCCGCGCGCTCGCTTTTGATTGGGGCACTTGCTGGAGAAAAACCTTATATTTTTTGGTTTGTCATGATGAAATATACATGCTCAGTTATTTCCAAGGCATTTCATCAAATTCTGGATGATCAAAAGGCCTAAAAACACCATGAAAACCACCTTGCTGCCACCTTTTGCAACAGCAGGAAGTACTTCTGGGAGAATGCAGTTTTGGAGGGGCAAATGAGCTCCAAATTGAAAAATTGCACTTGGGTTGGAAAGTAGACATCCAGGGATTTCCAACGAGCTATCATGAGCTCAATTTTGATGTCGGGAAGTGCCCCAAAAACAGGCTGAAAGGTGCACTATGCATTGGGATCAGTGCGCTACGCATTGGGGTTTTTGGTCCAGTTTTCATCCTCCAGCTCAGGAATTCGGCCAGTTTTCACCAGTTTCACTCCTTGATGTAATTTTTGACCCAAAATGATGGAATTTGATGTATGTAAGGTAACATGGCACTTATCTACCTTCTTCTAGATGATTCATTCACAAATTAGTAAGCAATTAATGTAATGAATCAATTTCCTTCTTTTTAAAGGCAGGTTGTTTTGGTCACCTAGATTCCTGCTCCATGTTTAGAATTTGTTGAAACTGCTCTTGGAAGGAGGATCTAGACCCCTATAGGGTAGGGAATGAGGTTAGCTTGATCTATATATGTAAATTTTCATTCAGGAGCACAGGTTGGACTCTTGGGAAGATTTTGGACACTATTGTACATATTTTTCATATTTTGGCTAAGGAAAGATCAAAGATTTTGAAGCACCTGTTGGGATCCTTGTGGCTTTGTGTGTTGATGGTGTGTTTCTTTCTGTAATTTTTAAGTTGTTAATGTGTATCATTCTCCTTTCATCTTCTGCAATTGAACAAATGAAGTGTTAAGGTAGAATCCATAGATTGTTATGCTCTGCCTTTAAGTTTGTTTGATTTTCCATGTTTTCGTCAATTTGAAGAGGATCCATATTCTCTTTTGCCCTCTTCAACTCCTTGTCATTCTGATCCATCCATACACCTGATCAAAGGCATCAAGACTATTGCCTACCTCGCCCCAACTCGATCTCTGCAAAAATCTGACCTCAATCCCCGCACCCAAAATTGGTTTTCCCATTTCTCCAACAAAAAACTCAAAAATCTAAACCAAACTTTCCTATCTCTTTACTAGCCTAAAATCAGTATTAAGTTTGAGTCATCTTAGCCCCTTTGAAGACCTTTGGTCGAGATAGACCCAGAGAGAGCCCTCTCCTGTCCTCATAGGGCTAGCTACGAGGCTGAGCTTGGTTTGATGTGGCCTTGAGTTTTGCCTTCCTCAGCCTGAGGCAAATTTGAGTGCTAACAGGCCCAAAATCTCCAGATAATCCTATCCAGACTCCTGAGAGTCTGCCGAATTCTAAAGGTTAGCATGGACTAGTTGTTTATCCTCCGAATCCTTTGTTCTATCCTATTGTGATATCATCACAGTGTCCGTACAGTCTATATGATCAGCCGGGTATTCCTTTGAAATTATCCCCTCGAACATCTTCGGTAGTCCGTCATTGCTTGTTTTCACCCATAGAACGAGAAGGTGAAATCACACTCTCCTCTCCGAGTCACTCGGAGGTTTCCACTCCAGGCATAGTCGAGAAGCAAGAATATCATTTCCCTCCTAAAGGTTTCCCTTACATGGGAAGCATTCCAACCAATGTTCATCTTGAGTTACTGTGTAATTATGTGACTTTATCTTAGTTTGTTTCAGGCATGCCTACTACTGCATCACTATATCACAACCCTATTTAGGCATCTGGCACTATGCCTACCTCAGGTATGTTCATTCAGAACCAACCTCCCAACTAATGGTGCATTCTGCATTTACTTCAGTCCCGGTGCAACCCACCTTTCCAAATCCTCTTGTTTCATCGGTCCAAGTAACATGTCTGGTTAAGCCGATGGTCTCGAGTCATGTCTCTATCAGTTCTTCGATCCCTCCAGTAAGTGGACAAGATGTGCCACTGCCTAAGGGGCAAAGTCTGAATGTTTCTATGATGTCTGGTACAACCAATGTGAGTGTCTCACAAGCTCATATGGTTGGGATGAACCAGCCCTCTTTGAGTGCCATTATAAGCCCTGTTGGTCCTACTGGATCGAGTAATGTCCAGTACCAACAGCTGAACCCTGTTGGTCCTACTGGATCGAGTAATACCCAGTACCAACAACTGAACCCTGTTGGTCCGTCTAGGTCAAGTAACATCTAGTACCAGCAACCTAATATGGCTCAGGTTCAATACCAACCTCCTTATGTTCCATATGGTTCACAAGCGATGGTTAATCTACCCTACATCCCTTATCCTAGACCTTATGTCTAGCCTGGTCCGTCCGACATGCCTAGTGGGTATGGCCAGATATAGTTCGGGAACTTTCAAGGTGTCATTCTAGGAACTGTTCAAGTACCCTTGCATCAACAAGGGAAACATTTGTTGTAGCAAGGGCCATCCATGCAACAGGAAGGCTAGATGATGTCGCAGCAAGGACAATTGCAACAACCACAGGGGCAACCCTCGAAACTGTTGCAACAAACCATGCATTCGCAAGTGCATTATGCGTTGTAATCCTCCTAGCCTATGCCTTCACAAGGTCAACCTATGTAGCCGCAAGGACAACCTTTACAATTGCAAGGTCATCCCTTACAGCAACAAGGTCAACCCGGGTAGTAGCAACCCTTATACTCATATCAACAGGGTCAACCTTTGCAAGGGAAAGGTCAAGGTCAAGTCCTGCAATAGTAGGCACAAAATCCTTATGTTCAATGGCAAAAGGTTCAACATCTGTTTTGTAGAAATTTTGAATAATAAACACATATTCAACAGAGATTATCCTGATCATGCACTATTGCGGAATACATGCACAATACATAAGCTCCTCTATGTTGATCATCAATTTAGCAGCATCAAAAACAATGAAACATCAATCGCATGCACACATTAACACAGTATGTAACCTGGGGAAATCTTACAGCTGAAAACCCCACACTATCTGTATATTAATGATTGAGAACATGTAACAATACATAGTACAATACTCCTCTCAAGTATCCAACACTATCTCCACCTGTTACACACAATACAACTTAGATCTGATCTCCAAATCTCCTCCACTGCTTACCTGCCTCCACTGCACAATACCTGCTGAGAATGAATGAGAATGGCTGAACCAAAATCGTTTTTACCTCAAGAGAATCACCCACAATGGGAATCACGTGAGAAGAGGCTATATTGACTTGGTATTGGCCCCATACTGTGCAATTTTCATTGGCATTACTCAATCCATGCATGTGAAAAATCTCATGCACAACTGATATCAATCTCAACCTCTAACACCTGTCTCCACTGAACTGTACATGCACTGAGTTAACTGATGTATTCTTCAGTTGCATTATGAGTTAATAATTAGTGAATTAATTAATAACTAATTCACACAACTCATCACTTAGTCTATTGATCAGTTAGACTAAATACAACTAGTTCAACTAAGTCAAACTGAACACAACTCCATTAACTGCTCATCCAACTCCACAGAACTCACATGCATGAGTTCTAACTAATGTTTGCATGCAATAGCTCAACTAACACATAAGAAAAGCGTATTTCCTTTTGTCAGCTACATGTGCCACATCTGTAGCTCAAACTAAAGTGCTCCATGAGGATAAGATAAAGTTTATAGTCCAAATATTATTACGAGACAATAATATTTGACTTTTCTATTTTTGACTAGTAGTCTAAAAATAGACTCTGATCACTCCTGCTGTGATCCAAAAATAGACTTTGCGCAATAATTTGCCTGCGGGCCCACTTATTGAAGGTGACTCCTTTCCATGAAGCTCCATCATCTTGTTGCATTCTCAACAAGAATTTCTTGTTGCACACTTTTCAACATGTTTTTCCAAGGGCAGTAGGTCCAAAATCCTTTTGTCCAAGGGCAACAAGTGCAAAATCCTTTTGTCCAAGGGAAGCAAGTGAAAAATCTTTATTTCCAAGGGTAACAGGTCCAAAACCCTTTTTCCAAGGGCAAAAAGTTCAAAACCCTTACGCTCATGGGCATCAGGTGCAAAATCTGTATGTCCAAGGCCAGCAGGCTCAACAGCCTTTTAACCCATATGTTGCTTATCAACAACCTATGGCCAGATAGTCTCATGAATTTCAAGGTCAGAATCCTCCCTACGGGTAAGGTAACCTATAGTGGGGGAAAAATCAAATGCCATATGGTCAAAATCCTCCACTATGGGGACAAAATCCTTACCATTAGGGATGGGCCTCACCAGTTGGGCCCCCTTATCGACCTCAAATGCCTTTCAATATCCAATTGTCATTCTTGGCTACACTAGAATTTTTAGATGTGTCTAGAATCACAAATGACCCAATTCTTCATTCGCCATACTGGCCTCCAGTTCCATCCAAGATCTCGAGAAATTGTCCGAAGTTTGAAGGAAAAGTGAAAGAGGATCCATAAGCCCACGTGATGACATATCACCTCTGGTGCTCCTCGAATTCCTATGTTGATGATTCCATTCGTCTTCAACTTTTCCAACGAACTCTTACATGTGCTGCAACCAAGTGGTATATCGAGCTACCTCAAAATCCTTATCATGATTTTAACACTCTTTCCATGGCCTTTCTCACACATTTATAGTTGACGGTTTGCTATGAAACTGGCACCCATCTGCTAATGTCGCTCGAGCAAGACACTATGACCCACATCTTTGATCACATCCATGAATGGAGACGTAGGCGCCCCCTGATTAAGTTTGAGATTGCTGATCAGTTTTTGATCGAGTGGTTCACCAAATCATTCATAAACAAAATTGTTGAGGACATTGCTATGGGTGGATGCGTCACTGAGGAACAAGCCATCACGCATGTCTAGTATCTAGACCTCGTCTATTCACAATCCTACACATTATATGACATGTTACCCTATGTGCCCAGACCATCATCTGATTTGATGACATCTAAATCTCCGGCTACACCTCCAGTTGATGTAGTAATTGGTTCAGTGACTCAGACCCCTCCAAAATCTTCTTCCAAATAGAAGTTGATCTCCAACACTACTCCTAATGATTCCTCTCGCAATTTTTTGGGCTTTGGTAAAACCTCAGAGGTTCATGCTGTCCAGTCTACCGTAGTGGATAAATCCTCTAAAGGTAAGAAGAAAGGAAAAGGAAAGGGTAAAGTCGATGCCCCAAAATAGGGCCCTCCTAAGTCATCTGCTAGTGATGCTTCCCAACAGAAGCCCAAATATCCATGCCTCATTTGGGAGGAGGATCATTATACTAAGGATTGTCCTAGACGATCTGAAGTTAGTCATTTGCTCAAAGGGACCCCAACTGTCCTGAAAGAGCCCTTTCCATCCCATTAGACCCAAATGGTAGACCAACCTCAGTCATTAACGTGGCTACTAGGTCAAAAGATTATCAAACTCCTACCCCGATAGCAGCGAAAGAGAAATAAGGTACCCCTTCTTCTTTTGATTCATCCAATTCTAGTCCTCTCCATATAGAGCAACCTAATCCTGATTCCACCATTCGACCGCCTTCTCGAAGTGTGCTACGAAAGTCCTTGTACAATCCCAACGCTCGAGCTGCTCAACATTATAACATTGTTGAAGATTTGGCTCAAGCGCCATCAACTATGTCTGCTCTCGAGGTCCTTCAAAACTATCCTTCTCAGTAGAAATCGTTATTGTCGACTATTGGGGGTATTGATCCAGCTGACTCTAATCTCTTTTGTTTTGACCTGGAAAACCATGTTCTGCATTTACCTCATCAGATTTCCTTTCTCATTTAGGTGATTATAAATGAGAAAACCATTCATAGGATTGTCATTGATGAAGGTGCTTCTACCTGCATCATGTTTGTCACTTGTTGGAAGGAAATTGGTTCTCCTACTCTGAACTAGTCCTCTAACACTTTGGAAGCTTTTGACAGACGCAATTCGTGACCATTCAGTGTCCTTCCCAACCTTGCCATCACTTTAGAGGGAAAGATAGTACATGTCGAAGTATAGATCGTTGATGCTAATCTTAACTACAATCTTCTACTTAGATGGAGCTAGACCCATGCCATCCATGTTGTAGCCTCCTCTCTTATCTGTGTGATTCGTTTTCCCCATTAAGGGAAGATAGTCACAGTCGACCAACTGTCCTTCTTTTCCTCTTCCTCCTCAGATGGCAATGTTCCGTATGTAAAGCACAACGGTGATCCTTATCAGAGTGTGGGGGCAGGGCTCTTTAAAATCCTGCTTTGATGGGTATTTTTTTGCTCCCATCTCCTCATGTTTCCTCTGTCAACATGATTTCGATCAAGTCTGATCCTTGGGTCATTCCCTCACTAGATCTTGTTGATACGTGGGGCGAGGTTATGCTGTTAAGTCCCACTGAAATTAATTATGTGGAAATTTTTTTGGCTTTTCCCTTGGTGTTCTTTGATCATCTTGTTTTGAGAACACCTCTCAATGCGTATTCTCAATCCCCGTGGCTTGGTTCTTCAGAATCTCCCAATCCCTTAGCCGAGACTTTTATTTATGACAAGAGTATCATAGAAGTAATGTCTCTGGAGGAAGTACCTTGAAATGACACTCATCATCATTTCTTGTTCTTTTGTGGCTCGGTGGTCATGTCCATGTATCTTACGAAGTTCTCTTCTCCGCCGCCTATTGACATGTCAGTTTCTCCTAACATTGTCGCTATATTTCAATTGAGGTCACCTTTATCTCTTCATAGATTCAGGTTTTTCCTCCCTCCCTAAGTTTTTACCGATTGCCCATTATTGCAATGGGGTTATCATCTTATGATTCGTAACCCTCCCTCACCCAGGGGGCATGGGGGCACAACCTTATATGAGTTTTACTCTATTATTTAGCCAAGTCAATGCTTGCTCATCATGTCAATGGTAAAACTCCAATTTTCATCTTTGTTGTTTGATTACCCGAGTTCGAGCATGGACTCTCTCAAAAAGTATTATTCTTAGGTCATCTTGCATGGCTACCTTTGTACGATAGTGTGTTATTAATTTTTGTACAGTATGGTTTGGTGTGTTGTTTTGCAAGTAGATTTCCCGCTTATTATGTTTCTACCTGCTATGCAATTGTCGGTGTCTCCTCACATCGGTTTCGCTGGTGGTGCTTACAGTAGTACCCAGAATCTATCATACATGGCATGGGACATTTATGACCCCCATGGTGATTTGATTGATCTTCAAGGTATTTTTATAGGTCGAACAACTAGTAACATTGATGAGTATAATGCAGTTATCGAATTGTTGTTAGAAACTATTGCTCTTGGCATCCGATAATTGGTTATCAACCTTGATTCAAAGCTTGTCTTCCTTCAACTCAATGGGAAATATTCCATCAGAAACCCTCAAATATTGAGAAAATATCTACGTATTCGTCTATTGGAGAGAAATTTTGATTACATTACATATCATCATATTCCTAGACACATGAATACATTGACAGATGCATTAGCTAATTATGTGTTGGATAGACATTTGTGAAACATGTAAAATAAAATAAAAAAAACAAAACCTTTGTACCATAGTAAGAAAGGAAATATATATATATATATATATATATATATATATATGTCAATAATGTTTGTCATACATCAAAACCCATTGTAGCATGTAACTGCTCATACTACACGAGTCAGCAGTCGACAGATCCAATCTGATACCCCCACTGTGTGCCTTTGATACTGGCGTGGGATGTCACCCATCCAGGCATACTCTAGGATACTGTGGGTCAATCCCTCGAGGTGCTACGTGATCTCATCCTCATTATCGCTTCGAACAACTAAGCAACATGCCTAGCAATCGGGGACATCCCAACAGGACGCTCTGGTCCCACATCTCCATTGATAAAATCAAAATTTCATGTACACATATATCTCAAAAAACAATTAAAAAAATAAAAAATCAAAATTGTTTGTTTTTACCTCCATCATCATAATCCTCATCCTCTGGGAGTGGCATATCTGGATCACTGCGGAAGTCGGTACTGCTGTAGGTCCAATCCTCTACTACGATCAACTATCATTATAGCCATGAGAAGAACGCGGGCTTATAAGACATCTGTTGGCCCCCGGTAATCCTAGGCATCAATGCACTCCAACAGACCATTCGTGGGTCTTGTGGCAATGGCGGTTCCACCTCAGCAAGCTAGTAGTGAAATAGCAGAATTCACTCCGAAAAGAAGGTCACTAGAACAGACCCATAGCAGAACTGCTTCAGGTTTCCCGCCTTGGCTTTAGATAGCTGGCACTTCATGTTTACCTTCATGGCTTCCACCCAGTTGAAGATAGTCGGCACCGTACAATTGATAGCATACTGAAATTTGGATTTGTGGTTTCATGCTGCACTTGAGCCCCAACCACTCTGTTTATAGTCAACAACAGCACTCTCAGCACAATATCTCGAATAATCATGATCTCTATCTTGTCGCTCTTTGATTTGAGTTCTTCCGGGCAGTTTTATGCAAGCAACATGGTCACAATTTCCCCAATAAGCCTTGACCCATACAGATTGACTAGCTCCCCTCATTGGCACAGTCATGTGATGAAATAAATGTCTGAAGTTTCCAACTCCAGTTCTTGGTCACAGATCATAAAGACTTCTCGATTAATATCCCAGAGAATAATTAGATACCGTAGCAATTCGGGTTGAGCCTGAAGACCTGGTGTGAGGAAGAATTTGAGGAGCCCACAGTTCCTCAGAGCATTCAAGCAATTTGGGTCTGCCATTGCTTGTGTGTCAATGTCCTCATGCTCACGTTCCTTCCAATCCACCATTTTTCACAATTTTTCCCTGCAAAAACCATACAATCAAGTCAATAAACATCCTTGGCTAGAAAAATTTGGATTCAATCAGACAAATTAGGCAAAAATTTGGAAATTTTATGTTCGTAGCGCCGGCGCAACTATTTTAAAAATAGTAGCACTGACGACGTGCTTGACAGTCTTAATAACCCCTGATCGACGCGATTCCGTGCCCGAAAATCGCGTCGACTGAGGGTGATTTTTATTTCTAAAATCTCCTCAAAAAATCCAAAAAATGGTTAAAAATAGGTAAAACAAGCATGAAAATGGAGCTAAAGGTCTTGGCTCTTACCTGCAACTGATGGATCAATGAATGGCCTCCCGGATCTCCCGCAATCTTCTCCTGAAAAACTAGGGCACAAATGGGTGAAAAGTTATTCACACAAAGTAAAATGGTAAAATGGTAAAAAATAATTACTTTTTCCTCCTTTTATTCATTTTTCATGAATAGTATGGTTTTTAAAGTATTTTTGACCTATTTTTGCCTCAAAAATTGGATAATGAATTTACCTTTTGTGCAGCGATAGGTGACGAATTACTGATGATGGTATTGGAGTCGCGGTTAAGCTCTTTTCTCGACTCGTAAAACTCAAATGAAAATATTGCTGAGTATTTTTCCCTTTTTGACTCGTAAAAGAGAATAAAAATGGAGGGCCCGCTTTCAAGTTCTTTTCTGACACTTTAAACACGAAAAGATTGTTGAGCTCTTATCGTTTTGAACTCATTAAAGGTTGTGAAACATTGTTTATCCAATATACATTTACCCCTTTTCGGGCTGGGATAAACTATTTACGAAAAAGGTACTCCTTGACTGAAATGGTCAAGCAGTTCTCTCAAGTATCGTTTTCTACATTTTTGAGCTCAAGAGACACAAATTTACGAAAAGGGACCATGTGGAGTTTTCTTTTCCGTGTCTTTTTCAGACTCTCTAAACATGAAACAGGTACCGAGTTACACCTTTGTCAGAGTCATTAAAATATTAAATGACATTAGATTCGTCGCCATGACGAACATGAGCTTCTCCTTCCTAGGGATCATTAAACTTACTAGGTTGGATTCATCTGAAGGACGAAATTACAGTGAAGCACATGCTATCCCCTTCAAGCTTTTGATAAAAAATAATTGGGGTACCTACCAAAAATGGTGGGGGAAAATGGGAAATTCTATCAGTCGTGTCAGCAACTCACTCTTGAACATGACACTTTCTACTTCGTGTCAGGTTGGGATATCCTCCTTTTCATCATTGACCTTCTTGGGTTGGGTCGTTCATTTTTGCCTTCCATTTTATCTCTGCCACGTCATCATGACCACCAATCATATGGATCCAAAAGCTGCCAAACTCTGGAGTTGTGTCACTGATATGTTCAAGAGTTAGTTCTTCTACAGTTACACTTACTCCTGATTCTCTATATCATCTGAAATCATTTGCATCCCTTTGTCTCATGTCAATGATGTGGGATACATCATGGCCCTCCTTCGACACGGTCGCTTCCTATCGACTTCAGCTCATTATCCAAGAAGCTGGCTGAGAGACTCCCTTCCAGTACCTTAGAGCTTGCATGCCCTAATGGTAAGTTCTTCGCACTTGACGACAAGTTCACATCATTGGCTTTCGATCGGGTGATTTCATGAGTGTTCGACTTCAATTCCTTTGTTCACATTCTGTGAACTGTGCTGCTAGTACCTTGAGAGCCATTGTCATTATTGGTGGTTTATCTCACTCTTGTTAACGGTTCACATCACTAATCGGTAATCGAGCAACTTTCTAGCATGTTCGACTTCAAAACATTCATTCCCATGTTAGGATTTGCACATTGATCGGGTCGTTTGAAGCGCAAGACCTTGGACTCAAATTACACCAGTTTAGGTTGCAAGGTGATGTGACATGATCATGTTGATATACATGTCTCTTTCAGATGGATGGTTGTGACCATACCATGAGTTATTATATATGATCCTTCTCATTATTGGATGATTGCGACCATACCTTGGTTTCATTGTGATCCTTTCTATTGGATGGTTGCGCCCATGCCTTGGATCCATTTACGTGATCATTCTTTGGATGGATGCATCCATACCACGATTCATGTATCATTTTTCATAGTTTTCAGTGATGTATATGTATCTATGCTTGCTTGTATGTTTTCTAATGACGGACTCCGGTTCCCTGCATCCACTTGTAAAGCATTTCACCCCTCACTCTAGTTTGGCCTTCATGCTTTAGGGGTCATCTGTTACACAACATTTTGTCACTATCCATGTACTCCCCATCCACAATCCTGGAGGACCTCACCAGTGAACCCTACATGCTTTCCCATAATGAAGAAACTCCTAATATGTCCCTCTTCATGAGCAGAGTAATTCCCCTTTGCATCATTTCCTAAGAATCTTCCTTTTACCCCAGTTAACAAGACTGACATTACTGATTAGTTTCCTCCTCATGCTGATTTGCAGAGATTAAAAATAGAACTAGCACCATACAGAGCGACTGAGCCCTTTTCCAGTCACGTCGATCCTCTTTTGGCAAGTTTTTTAAATATGGAGTCGAAGCTTCCAGGTCTAGAAGCCTTGTAACTGAAGTCTAGTAGATGGTTGGGATAGATGGAGTCGAGGAAGTCAATTTGGGGTCCTTTCTCCTATTAGGATGGAACAAGCCTGAGAGATCAAGCCTTCTCCCATGATGAGAGGAACCATCTCCCATCCATCCAAGCTATATAAACCTCTCTTTTCCCAAGCTAAACTAGTTTTGGAGTGAGTTTGAATGATCATCAAGAAATCTATAGCTTGTAGCTTTCTAGTGTATGTTTGAGGGAGAATAGTGTGTTTGGTTTGGCTTGAGATTAAAGGGAAGAGGCCTTAATACTTCCATTATTGGGGCTATCCATGAGCGGAAGTGTGGGAACCCGGATATGTCAAAGGAGACCAACAACGTCAAGGCATTGGTTGTAATATCTTTATGATTTATATGAATACAACTATTGATTGATTTCCTACATGAAGTGTTATCTTACATCTTTATGGCTTAATGTTCCTTGACCTGTTAAGTAGGCTGAATACAATATTGTATGCTATCACATTTGTTGTTGTTGTTTGTTTGCTTGTTTCAGGTATTCGAAGGAAGGAAATGAAAGATAGCTGGAGTAAGGAAGCAGGATCATCACCAAGTGGAATAGCATTCTAAGAGGTAGGCCCTCTTATTTGATTCTAGCTTAAGGAGATTTTCCATAGATTGTTTGTTTGTGGCTAGACCCACTCTCTTGGGCTAAAGAAATTGTTTGTGTTCGCACTAAAAATTTACCTGCACCACAGTTACAGTGAGGTTCAAGGGCCTATTTATTATTGAACAATAAGATAAAACCCTAAAAAACCAAAAACCTAACCCCAAAAGATGTAACACCAAGAGTTTGTGGGCCCCATTGGGGTTAGTTAGGTAGCCAACTTCCTGGGCTCGTAACTTGGTCATATTATCTTCGTTTGACGCGTACGATACCTTGTTGGAAAGGTCTATCCGAGTACTAAAGGATTTGTGGCAAGCTCTTGCCTGTGGCTACAGGTTTGCAACAGTGTTGGATCTATTTTGGGTTGACCCAGGTTCAATATATGCCATGCACCAACAAAACCATTAATCACTGGCCCTTTCGGCAACGACCTGCAAGGAGATCACAGTCTCACTCGAAGTGACTATGGGAAGATGTAGAACCAAGTTTCTGCAGCCTTGAAGGATTATGATATGTGGTATTTTTATGTTTTCTTATATTTAGTACTTATAAATCACTTCGCCGCATTAGATTATTCACTTAAACATGCCATATAAACCATAAACTAGAACTGTGCTGAAGTAAAATGAAACTAAGATAACTACTAACAGATAATAAGAAAATATACACATATATACATCAAGACACCAAGAATTATCATGGTTCACCCCAGTGTAGGGCTACGTCCATAAGAACTGTTGCTTAATATAATGAATCTTTGAAAACAAATAGTTCTTGGCCTATCCACTAAGCTATAGGTTATCTGTGCACTAAGTTGCAGACTCAGGCTGCAACTCAGGCCTCTGCGCACTTAGCTGTAGAGCCTCACCTTCTTCTACCAAACTACAAATGACAACAATTCAATCATAACATTGATTTGGATCATAAGATGGATGATTCTATTCTTATTATTTTACCATATATATACTATTACATCGAAGGGCTACATCATTACAATACCATGGTCAAAATACCATGGACTCCCTAAAGCAAGCAACTATGGTCCCAACACCCATTGATACTTTAAAACATGCGCTTTTATAAAAAGGAGGGGCTTTGACCCACCCCTAAGCCCTTACAATACCGCGTGGTATATTCAACATGCTCCACTGTGCGGTCCACTTCGCGCTCTGTTGCATGCTTTAATGCGCGCTCCACCACACAAAATGCGGAGTCCAAGTTGGGCTATGCCCAACATGCCCGTAACACTCACATGTGACTTGTCCTGAGTCACTCAGTCGGTTTGCCTCTCATATTTGCTGCAATGTTGTTGTAGGCATTGTTGAACGACTGTAAAATGTCTGTGACCTATTTCTCTTCGCTACGCACCTCCTCCATTAGTGCTTCTATCATAGGTTCTATAGCCTTTTGCATCATTACTATCTCTCTTTGTTGAAGCTCTTGAAGCTTCACATCCACTGCCTGGGATAGTTATAGAGCCTCACCCTGCCATGGTTGAGTTCTCTTTGTTAGAATCTTCTCTTCCTTCCTTAGCTCCTCTATCTTCTTCTAGAGTACATTTCCCTCATTGAACTTTGTGAGCTTCTATGAGATTGGTAAATTCCTCATAGTTGCTCGAATCTCCTTCAGTTATTGTTGCTTCTACTAAATATCTTCTTGTAGTTTCTGCACATTTGGATCTTCCTACAGCGAAGTCCAAATCTGCTTTCATCCAAAATCTTCCCATAATCTGCCACTGTTGTGGAGATGTCGGCCATTGTAGTCTTTAGGTCGACCTCCCTCTACTCTCTCACTTCCTATGGTGTGATTGGTGGTGGGCTCCAGTATTGTAGCAATAATGCTACAACTCCTGGAGCTTCCTATCTCTAATTTTATCAACCCGGTAGTTCGTAACAAACTTGGAAGCGACGGTGCTGTATGCACAAGTACTAGCTCTTGTCGCAGTTGTCACTTGGTCAGCTGGCACAAGTCCGCTAGGGCTCAAGCCAACTTCTATATGTTCTCAGAAGAAGCTTTCTAAATGATGAACGAAGACTATCTCAAAGGAAATTAACCTACTTTGCAAGAATGAACTGAAAGCCAACCAAACATGGAAACCCTAGTAAACCCTGATTTGACTAGCTTAATCCTTACAATGCAACGATGGGAATGTAACTCCTAAAAATGATGCCATTACTTCTAGTGATATGAGATGCATGAATTTAAACTACTTCCATTGAAAAGAACACATTTTTGTATTTTTGCTCAAGTGGGTGGAGTTATTGTGATTGTGCTTCTTACTAGGTCTTGACTGTGCAGGGGTAGTTCGAAGGGAAGGAAGGCTTGAAAAAGGTCAGGAGGGCTAGGAGAGGTTCCAGGGGATCCCTAACATCATTCCACAGGAGTCCACAATGTTCAGGTGCTTGGCAACCGAGTTTGCAGGCTTCTACAGGATGTCTGCAGGGGATCCTACAGGAAGCTCGGGATTTCTACAGGAAGTCTGCTAACTTCTACAGGATGTTCTGCGGTTGGAGTTTTTGGTGATGGAGGAGTGAAGGAGCAGTATGGGTGGATAGGTAGGATGAAAAGGGGGCTAGTGATGGCTCAGGGACAGAGAGATGGGATGGAGAGAGAGTGCATGCAGTTGGTTGGTGGATAGAAGGGTGGAAGCAATGAAAAGTCAAAAAGATGGAGCTACGTGAACAATAGAAGGGTTGGAAGGCAAACGAGTTGAACCGAGGTTAAGCAGGTGGCTTAGGCACGGTTGAGAAGAAGAAGAAGATAATAGAACAATGCTGCGCAGTGTAAATGGAACAAATCCTCTATGTCTTGCACAAAACCGGGAATTCCATCAACCTATTTTAACTGTGTTATTAAACCAACGAACAACAATGTAAACTTCAGAGAGAAATCGTGCATGGTGTTGGAACGAAAAAGTACTGCTCAAGATCAGAATGCATGGACGGTTCTATGACTGAAATGATTGTGTTGCAGCTTGCATGAACGTATAAGACTGCGTTTTTTGTGGTTGGTACGGTCTACACCCCCAATCTCTAAACAGAGATGGCAGTGAGTGCATTGTCAACCTTTTCTTGGAGCTCTAATGAATGCTAATCCTCCTACTCTAATCTAAGCTACTGAAAGCACTTTAACCATAAACTAATCCTACTCAATCACATTAAAGAAATTAAATCAGCAGACTGTGTTTTCCAAATGCATGTCAAAGCAAAGAAATGAAGTGCTGAAAGGAAAGACAAGTAACAATACAAGGAAAAGGAGGTCTATTGCTCTCAGGTTGGGCCCTAACCTGAGAGATATAGCTCCCTTAAGAACTCAAATTGAATCCAAAGCTTCCTGCCTTTTATTAAAAGATCATGAGTCTAACAACATGCCGAAAATGGCTTACAAAAAGCAAAACCGAGCTGTAGCTCGTGCTTAGAAATTGCAACAGTAGTTCAAAATTTCAAAAAGCTCCTATCAAAGGCTACGGCCTCAATATTTATACATGATGAGGATCAAACTGGCTTCCTCAATTAGTGGAGCTTGGCTGTCCAACTGAAAGTGAACTGCTGTTCCTGTAGAATCCGTTGGCTGCCTTTCAGCTCGGTGGGGATAGCTGTTGGAGCTCGGAGTTGGGGTGGAGATCACGAGGGACGTCATTCAAGACTGTGGACAACCTCCCTATAAACCCGCAATGCCACCTTTGCTGTCTCCTTGTCTCCATTTGCATGGTCTTTGCTCCATTTAATGTCAAAAAAACCTGAAATCATCATGTATTAGTCACATAGGAATAATGCCTACCCTTCTTCCTACAAATAAACGAATATACTAAGAAATGATGCATAAGTGATAAAAGATGAAGGGTTGAGCAAGGTAAGTAGGCCAAATGAGCCCAAATTGTTACCAAAAATTGGGGCTCATCGTCTTCACCCTTGCCATCTGCCTTAAGCGCCTCAGAGAGGTTTTCACTCAAGGATCTTTTTGAATCTCTTTTTTTTTTTTTTGAAAGACAATAGGGGCGCCTCAATGAGGTTTTCACCCCTACCACCTGCCTTGGGTGCCTCAGAGAGGTTTTCACTCAAGGATCTTTATTATTATTATTATTATTTTAATTTTTTTCAAATCTTTCAGGGTATGCCCAAAGCAAAGGCAGAACCCTTCTCTATGACCATCACTGATTTCTCCATAGTTTTGATGAACTCTTGTCTTGAGAGAGGCTTCCTGTAGATCTTCAAGCGATGCCCATTGACAAGCATGGGGATGGCTTCCTCATCAATGGTTTGAATAAGAACAAATCCATTGTCATGGCATTTTTCCACTGCATATGGTCCTAGCCATCTGGTTCTCAGCTTCCCCTTGAAATCTTTGTATCTGGAGTCATACAACAAGGCCCAATCTCCCGGCTGGAATTGCTTGTCATGGAGATGTTGGTCATGCCACACCTTTCTCTGCAGTTGAACCACTTCTGAGTGAAGGAGGGCCTACATCCAGTGCTCGTCCAGCCCATTCAGCTGCATTAACCTTTCTTGTTGTGCATGGCTGAGATCTAGATCTAGCTGAGCTGCCATCCTCAAAGTGTTGTACTCAAACTCAATGGACAACAAAGCTTTCTTCCCATAGACCAGCTCATAAGGTGTGAAGCCGGTGGTGGTCTTCCAGGTGGTGTTGTAAGCCCATGTGGCCTCAACCAGGCGATCTGCCCAGTCCTTTCTGCTGCTGCTCACCACCTTAGTCAAGATCCCTTCTAATGCTCTATTGGTGACTTCCACCTGCCCATTTGCTTGAGGGTGATAGGGGGTGGAAGTCCTATGCTTGATCTTGTGATGAGCTAGTAGGTCTTCAACTAGGTTGGATGTGAACTGGCTCCCTTGATCGGTGACCAGCTCTCTTGGGTAGCCAAACTTGTAGAAGATGTTTTCTCTTAAGAACTCGGCCACCTTCTCTTCTGTTGCTGCTTTGATTGCTTTAGTCTCCGCCCACTTTGTCAGGTAGTCAGTGCACACAATGATGTAAGACCTTTGCCTCGAAGGAGGGTTGATTGGACCCACAAAATCCATACCCCACTTCTCAAATGGCTCAAGAGTCACTTGAGGTTGGAGAGGCATCTCGTCCCTTTGAGTCGGTTTCCCCATTCTTTGGCATTGGTCACATTGACTGATATATCTTCTGACATCTTGATGAAGTGTGGGCCAATAGTAGCCTGCCTGCAGGATTTTGAAGGCAGTCCTCTTTGCTGCAAAATGTCCTCCACAAGGCCCATCATGACAGGTGAGGAGGATATCAAAGACTTCCTCCTCCCTTACACAACGCCTTAAGATCTGATCAGGGCCAAGCTTGAACAGATTGCCCCCGATCCAAGTAAATGAGGCACTTTTTCTGATGATTCTGCTCTTCTCTCTTGAAGATAGGTGCGGAGGGAACTGTGTTGAAACGAGGTAGTTTGCTATATCAGCAAACCATGGAGAGAGTACTAAGATAGCAAACAGATGTTCATCGGGCATCTGGTCATCCACTGTTCCATCCTCATATGCAGACAAATCCAATCTAGATAAAAAGTCAGCAACAACATTATCTTTACCTGGTTTGTCAACAATGGTCAAGTCAAACTGCTGCAACAAAAGTAACCATCTAATAATACGAGCATTCACATCTGGTTTATTCATTAAATATCTAATTGCAGCATGATCCGTATGTACAAAAGTTTGATAGCCAGTAATATAATGACGGAACTTGTTCAGTGCATGGACCACAGCCAAGAACTCTTTCTCGGTTACAGTGTAATTCAGCTCAGCTTTGGACAAGTTTTTGCTAACAAAGTAAATGGCATATGGAAGTTTTTGTTCAACTTGTCCTAAAGCTGCACCTATGGCTTTGTTCGAGGCATCAGTGTGGATGTGGAAAGGTAGGGCCCAGTTTGGACCTCTCAATATTGGGGCTGACACCAACTTGTCCTTCAATTCATTCAAAGCCCTCTGACAATCGTCAGTCCATTTAAACTCCACATCTTTTGCCAACAGGCCAAACAATGGCGAGGCTAGCTTGCTGAAGTCTTTAATGAATCTCCTGTAATACCCTGCTAATCCTAAGAAACTCCGAACATCCCTTACCTTTTGAGGAGGTGGAACCTTCTTGATAAGAGCAATTTTGTTAGGATCCACCTGTAACCCTTGGCAAGAAATGGTATGGCCTAGCACAGTCCCTTCAGTCATCAGGAATTCACATTTTTTAGGACTAAGGGACAGGTTCATCTCAATGCATTTGGTTAGGACCTTTCCTAGATTGGACAATGCTTCCTGGAAGTTGGACCCGTAAGGAGTGAAGTCATCCATATAGATTTCCACCGCATCATGGACCAACTCCGAGAAGATGCTCAATACAGCTCTCTGGAAGGTAGCAGGAGCATTGCATAGCCCAAAGGGAAGAACTCGGTAGGCAAAGGTACCCCAAGGACAAGTGAAGGTGGTCTTATCTTGGTCTTCCGGGCTGATTTGGATCTGGTTGTACCCGCTAAACCCATCCAGGAAAGAGAAGAACTTCTTTCCTGCCAGTCCATCCAACACTTGATCTATGAAAGGTAGAGGGAAATGGTCTTTCTTGGTAGCTTTGTTCAGTTCTCGATAGTCCACACAGATTCTCCACTTCCCATTTTTCTTGGGAACCAACACCAGAGGGGACACCCATTCACTATCTGAGATGGGGTAAATGAATCCGGCATCCAGCAGTTTTTGCAATTCTTCCTTGACAATGTCCTTAAGGGCTGGATTCATTCTCCTCTGAGGTTGCCTAACCGGTTTACAATCCTCCTTGATGTATATGTGATGGGTACAGACCGAGGGATGGACTCCTTTCATCTCCTTATAGCTCCAAGCAAAAGCATCTAGGTGACTGGCCAACAGGCTACACAGCTCCTTTTCCTGGGAAGGAGATAGGGAGGAGCTGATCTTTAACGATCTCTCAGGGCCGAACTCCACATTCTTGACTCTGGGAGTAACAGGGTTGGTGGTACAAAGATCCACTAAGGTGCTGGCTTGGGCGTCCTCCACCAATTTCTCTAAGGATAGTGCACTGGAAGGTGGATTCTGGATCAAAGTCTCAATCAAGTCATCCTCGGTTGGGGGGTCTCTTCTAGTGGTATCTAGGGTGCACAAAGGTGCTGAGTACACTTCATCCTCTTCTCCTTCCTCCAACCAAAGTGGTAAGTCATGCTCTAAAGAAGGTTGGGCAGGAGGGTATAGGACTAGTTGCTTGGACATAGGACCGTTTTTTATGGTCATGTTTCCTGCACAGCAACTGATGTAAGCATCTGCAGTGGCTAACTAAGGCCTTCCCAAAATGAGAGGATATCCAGTAAGCTTTGCCTTGGGTTGCAGAACCAGGAAATCTGCAGGGTATTCCCAAGAGTCGACAGAGACCAAGACATCCTCCACAATCCCTTCGGGAGTCACAGTGGAGCGATCTGCAAGTTGCAGAACTGTCGAGGTCTTCCTCAAGGAACCCTGAAGATTGAGTTTGAGCATGGTATCCCTGGTCATCAAATTAATGGCATCCCCCAAATCAATCAAGGTGTGAGGTATGATGGTGCCATTGATGTGGACATCTACTACTGGACTCCCAGGATCTAGATACTTTGTGCAGATGACTTGTCCTAACATAAGGTCAGACAGTTGTCCTAAGACATTGATGGTTGAAGCATCTCTCTTTCGCCTGCCTGGGTGTTTGAAACACTTTTCCTTAACCAGTTTGTTGTATATAGGCACATCCTTGATGGCTTGGAGAAGTGGTATTTTCACACACAACTGCTTGAGCTCTCCCACAAGCTCATCCTCTTCTGGATTGGGTTGTGTGGTGGATGTTAGTCTCTCAGGAAAGGGTGGAATGGCCTTTGGTTCACTTTCCTGTTTATCTTCCTCATCCTCTGGGGGAGGAGGTTGGCGATCCGGAAGAGTCTTTCCAGATCGAAGATTGATCTCCTGGATCTCCACAGCATAAGTAGGGCATGATGTTTCCCCAATGTATACCTGCTGGGCCTGTCTATTGTTGGGGTTCGGGTTCGGTTGAGCAGGTATTTGAGGTTGCCTTGGAGGAGCAGGAGGTAATGGCTGAGGTTGAACTAGTGGTGGAGGCAAAATGGTGGGAGGAGTGTTGTACTGGGGCCTCCACCCCGACTGAGGTGCATTCCACTGAGGCTGTGGCTGGGCATGCGAATGATAAGAATGAGTAGTGGGTTGAGTACGTAGGTGGATAAGACCATGGAGGAGGCATAGACCAGGAAGGATGAGCAGGGGGACCCCAGGAAGGCATAGGAGTCGATTGGTTGGGGCTGTAATAAGCTTGAGGTGCCCCTTGCATCCCCTGCTGGTAAGGTCTAGGTCCTTGTGGCCTCCTTTGGTTGAGGTAATAGAGAGGTTCAGTGGGAGCTTCTGTCCCTTGGTACATAGCTTTAAATCTAGGTAAGGTTGGACATTGATTTGTGGGATGGTCTTCCTCACAAACGAAGCACACTTCAACCGAATGCAATGGGCATTCATTCTTAGGGTGTCTCCTTGTACATCTAGGGCAGAAGATAGCCAAGGCCCTCTCAGCTTCTTCCTTCTTCTGCTGGATCCTGAATGTGTCCAGTTGCATGGCAATGGTCTGTCTCACCTCACTCTTAAGATCTTCTAATTGATTTGCAAACTCATGCTTGGAGAAAGGGACATCAATTGAGAGGAGGTTTCCTCTACCTCGTTTCTGAGCTGCCCTGGAGTGGTTTCTAAACATAGTCTTGATGTCCTCATAAGGCAGTTGGTAAATATCCGCCCCAGCTAACATGTGAAGGGTATCTAAGAGGTCTTTAGGGACTCCTCGGAGCAGGACCAACTTGAGGGATTCAGGGTCAAGTGTGCACCTGGCCCGCTTATAGCTAAGTTGGAACCTCTCCTCATAATCCTCTAAGGACTCATCATTTCCCATGGTCATCCGAAAGATTTCTCCCTTGGTTTCCTTAGACCTACAGTAGTCCCGGTACTTGGTATTGAAAGCTTGCTGCATCTGAGCCCAAGTAGTGATACTATTCCCAGGTAAGCCCATGAACCAGCGTAATGCTACATCCTTAAGAGTTGAAGGGAAGAGTTTCAGCTTCTGCTCATCTTTAGTATAATCATAGGTTCTACAAAGGACAGCAAACTCAAACAGGAAGGTATCAGGATCTTCAGTAGTTAGTCCATGGAAGTGAGGTAAAGCGGAGGGGCTAATGTTCTTCATTTTCATCTCTCCATTGGTCTCTCGGATGGGGAAGGCACCTTCTATTCTCTCATCTTCTCTTCTATTGTCAGCCATGGCTTCAGATGGGATGGTCTCTAATTCTTCTTCTGCTATAGGAGCTTCGTATATCTCAGGAGGTTCACCTATAGGTTCTTCTGGATCACTTTCACCGAAGAAGAGAGAAGGGTGACTCAGTGATGTGGTGGGGGTGTTGGGTAGGAATTTGCCTGTTTTATCTCGGTTCCTACGAGGCATGAAATGGAAAGACTTTTTTTTTTTTTTTTGATTGCTTTTGTTTTTCTTTGGTACCTGCAAAACTGAAACAGATTGATCTACAACTAACTATCTTACTGAAATAAAGATGCAGAATTAAATTGAAAGCATGAAAGAACTAATCTACTTTGCTCAAATGAAATTGCAGGAATGGAAATGCTAGTCTACGCTTGCAGAATTGAAAGGCTAATCTACGCTTGCAGAAATGAAATTGCAGAATTGAAATGCTAATCTATGAAAGCGAGAAATGCTAATCTATGAAAGCAGGAAATGTCTATGCTACTTTTGCAGAATGGAAATGAAATAAACTACTTGGCAGAAGGCAAGAGTAAGAAAATAGAAGAAAAGCAACAATTACTAATACTCTGACGCTTCCCCGGCAACGGCGCCAAAAAGATGGTGGGCTCCAGTATTGTAGCAATAATGCTACAACTCCTGGAGCTTCCTATCTCTAATTTTATCAACCCGGTAGTTCGTAACAAACTTGGAAGCGACGGTGCTGTATGCACAAGTACTAGCTCTTGTCGCAGCTATCACTTGGTAGTAGTGATATGAGATGCATGAATTTAAACTACTTCCATTGAAAAGAACACATTTTTGTATTTTTGCTCAAGTGGGTGGAGTTATTATGATTGTGCTTCTTACTAGGTCTTGACTGTGCAAGGGTAGTTCAAAGGGAAGGAAGGCTTGAAAAAGGTCAGGAGGGCTAGGAGAGGTTCCAGGGGATCCCTAACATCATTCCACAGGAGTCCACAACGTTCAGGTGCTTGGCAACCGAGTTTGCAGGCTTCTACAGGATGTCTGCAGGGGATCCTACAGGAAGCTCGGGATTTCTACAGGAAGTCTGCTAACTTCTACAGGATGTTCTGCGGTTGGAGTTTTTGGTGATGGAGGAGTGAAGGAGTGGTATGGGTGGATAGGTAAGATGAAAAGGGGGCTAGTGATGGCTCAGGGACATAGAGATGGGATGGAGAGAGAGTGCATGCAGTTGGTTGGTGGATAGAAAGGTGGAAGCAATGAAAATTCAAAAAGATGGAGCTACGTGAACAGTAGAAGGGTTCGAAGGAAAACGAGCTGAACAGAGGTTAAGCAGGTGGCTTAGGCGCGGTTGAGAAGAAGAAGAAGATAATAGAACAATGCTGCACAGTGTAAATGGAACAAATCCTCTATGTCTTGCACAAAACCGGGAATTCCATCAACCTATTTTAACTGTGTTATTAAACCAATGAACAGCAATGTAAACTTCAGAGAGAAATCGTGCATGGTGTTGGAACGAAAAAGTACTGCTCAAGATCAGAATGCATGGACGGTTCTATGACTGAAATTATTGTGTTGCAGCTTGCATGAACGTATAAGACTGCGTTTTTTGTGGTTGGTATGGTCTACACCCCCAATCTCTAAACAGATATGGCAGTGAGTGCACTGTCAACCTTCTATTGGAGCTCTAATGAATGCTAATCCTCCTAATCTAATCTAAGCTACTGAAATCACTTTAACCATAAACTAATCCTACTCAATCACATTAAAGAAATTAAATCAGCAGACTGTGTTTTCCAAATGCATGTCAAAGCAAAGAAATGAAGTGCTGAAAGGAAAGACAAGTAACAATACAAGGAAAAGGAGGTCTATTGCTCTCAGGTTGGGCCCTAACCTGAGAGCTATAGCTCCCTTAAGAACTCAGAATTGAATCCAAAGCTGCCTGCCTTTTATTAAAAGATCATGAGTCTAACAACATGCCAAAACTGGCTTACAAAAAGCAAAAACCGAGCTGTAGCTCGTGCTTAGAAATTGCAACAGTAGTTCAAAAGTTCAAAAAGCTCCTATCAAAGGCTACGGCCTCAATATTTATACATGATGAGGATCAAGCTGGCTTCCTCAATTAGTGGAGCTTGGCTGTCCAACTGAAAGTGAACTGCTGTTCCTGTAGAATCTGTTGGCTGCCTTTCAGCTCGGTGGGGATAGCTGTTGGAGCTCGGAGTTGGGGTGGAGATCACGAGGGAGGTCATTCAAGACTGTGGAAAACCTCCCTATAAACCCGCAATGCCACCTTTGCTATCTCCTTGTCTCCATTTGCGTGGTCTTTGCTCCATTTAATGTCAAAAAAACCTGAAATCATCATGTATTAGTCACATAGGAATAATGCCTGCCCTTCTTCCTACAAATAACACGAATATACTAAGAAATGATGCATAAGTGATAAAAGATGAAGGGTTGAGCAAGGTAAGTAGGCCAAATGAGCCCAAATTGTTACCAAAAATTGGGGCTCATCAATTGGTCGTAGCTTCATATGAAACTCACTGATCTTCATTTCATATGTAAATTTGACTCAATCTTTTCTTAAATGCTTTTACTGCATGACCGAGCTTCACGACCTTCTCCTCTAATGGTTCTTATTCTCGAACATCAAAGTCCAAAATCTCTCAGCATGTTGCTTTGACCACCTCCTTCAGCTTCTGCTATTGTTTCACTGCCTGATCCCTCTCCTGGATTACCTGGTCGAGCTTCTACTACAGTGAAGCTCGTTCTCTCTCTACCTGAATGTTTAGCTGTGAAGTGTGGTGTTCGTGCAGCTTCAGCTCATCTATGATCTCTAGATGAAGCTTGTGTAATATTTGAAGTGGTATTGCTACGATGTTCATGTTCACGTGCTTCCATCCTTTGGCCTGCTGCTATACCTCAGTGGAGTTAAACTACAAGGCTTCAACAGGTTTCGATGCTAACTTTATTGAAAGTGTAGGATCTATTTTTCTTTCTTCTCCAATATTTTCCTCTATCTACACTGGATGTCTGACCATTTGTGCCAGTATCTTCAGCTTTGTAATGCACTCCTTGACACCTGTTAGAAGTGCGTCGTAGCGATCCTCTAACTTGATCCACAATTCAGTCATTTCTTCTTGAATTATGTCCCCAATTTTGTCTAAGTCCCCATCAGTGAGGACCATTGGTGCTATTTCCTTCGTCTTATTTTCCTTCTGCTTCTTTTTGGTTCTTTTGTCAGCTTCAGCAACTGCCTTCCTCTTTTTTGCGGTAGTTTGGTATGTCTCTATCTTTTCAGACTCTTTTTTATATTCATCACCTTCAAGAGGATCCTGATGACCCTCGTCATATTGCTCTTCTTATTCTAATTCTTCTTCATCCTTATCCTTCCCACTCACTTCCCCAAGCTGCATCGTATCCTCCTCTATAAGATTATCCTTTGTCTATGTCTCCAACACAGTCATCCATTCGAAGGACCAATGATGTATCTATGCGAGGAGATCATCTTCTATTACTGAATATGGCAGGGGATGCCATTTCTTCTTTATGTCCCTGCGAGCCTGTATATAAATTTTGTGGAAGTTGGCCTTAAACTTCATGGCATAGCTATACTAATTGTATAGGCTTGGTGAGAGACGAGGGTGTTGTTTCACCAACATGTGTAAGTCCATATGATATAATACAAACAACATACTGTTATCATGTGCTCACGACGGTTTAGTGGTATACCATAGCTAGGTATACCGCGCAACTTCACAAACATCCGAGTCTACTAGAGGGAACTAAGAATCCTCTGACTTTCTCCTTGAAAGCATCAAAATTATAAATGTCAACCATGAATAATGAAACTAAGTACCTTTCTCCTAAGCCTCGCAACAGTGATCTATAAATTCTTGGCATAGGTATGCGGCCCAATTGTACTGAACTCCATTAGCACACTACACAACTAATGCAACCACCAGTGCAGGGACTTCATTAGCCCGACACTTCCTCATGATCTTCCCAGCCAATATATGTGCTACGAAGCAAACTCCCTGGTCATTAATTAAGTTGATATCATAACCTCGCTTCCTTTTGCTAGTCCAAATTTGTCCTTCATATTTTCTACTATGGCTTTGTCTTGGTCTTTCCCAATGAACTCTTCTACGAGGTTCCTACCTTGATATGAATCTATTTTGATTCTCCATATGAGAATTGGGTCGATAGGGATCCTCTTCCCCATCCACAAGCATCCATCGTGCACCAAAATGAGCAGTTGTCACACACAATATGTGGTTCCTGGACTTCTGCCAAAGTACGACACATTCAACATGTTCATCAACCCTAACTGCACCAATCTAACCGCCCACTTCTGTTGTTCTAACCTCGTCACACCACTCTCAGGGTAGTGCACTTGTTTCAGATTACAGTCTGGTGTGAACTACGATTATTTCTTTCTGTCGTTGAAATCACAGTTCATAAACTTCAGCTGTGGAATTTTCCAAAGGATTTCTCCATTAAATCACATTGAATCCAGCAATAATAGTGTGAAGGTGCGATACTTCTCATCCTTTGACTCTTTTACTATTTTTGCATCTAGTTTTCTATGTGGAATATATGGTGGGAGAGGTGATGGAAATGTTTTGCCATCTGTTTCCATTTGCACTTGCTCTACTTCCCCCTACTATCTCTTACTTGTTTTGTTTCTTCCTAAGGCTCAACAGGTTTCTTGTCATGTTTCTTCTTCGTTCGCTTTTCTTTGGTCGGTTTCTTGCATGGGGATCTCTATTGTGTGCGTGATGATGCTACTACGAGCATATCAACTGATACTTCCTCCATAACTCTGGCTAAGCCTTTCTTGTTAAATATATGAATACATTCTTTAGGGGTCAGGATGTCCATGAAAAAATTTATGCAACTTCTTCAATAACAATACTCGAATTCTCAGATTAGAAAAGTGCCAAATCTGGGCAGGAAGTGACTCTTTACAACAAATCTAAATTTCTAACCACATCATTAGCTTAGATTGTGTTCATTAATTGCATATCTATCACTAGATTCGTCAATATTTCCTCATAAATGCAACTTTCCGCGTGTTTTAACAACGAATTTCCCTTTTAACGACCATATTTTTCCCGACTAGATTCGACGCATCCCATATTGTAGCGAAGCAACCCCTCTTCGACATAATACTGAATGTAGCTCCTATGTTGAAGCTCTCTCTACAACTATTTTATATTCCAGTGCCCACTTTCAACTATAGGTGGCACTAAGACTTTCCTTCTTTCTTTATAGTGAAGCCATAGTGGTAGGGTTGTCCCTGTACAACTTCAACCTGCTGCCATTTACTCTTCCTTGAACAAATTCTCCATTTAATTTTTCTAATTGAACTGTGCCTTCATCAATAAAATGATTGAGAATGTATGGGCCCAACCAATGCATCTTGAATCTTCCTGGAAATTTTACAAACTTACTATCATAAAGGAGAACAAGGTCTCCTGCCTGGAACTTATTTTGCTTAATATGTTTTTCATGCCAGGATTTTTCCCTTGCTTTCTATACTTGCTGATGAAATCCTACTATAAATCTATCTTCCTCCAAAGCAAGCAATTACGACATTCTTTCATCCATTATATCAGGGTTTTCCATATCTGTAAATGTTGCAATCCTCAAGCTAGGGTGTCTGACCTGTCAACTTTTTACATGTGGTCCTATAAGCCCATAACACTACTGGAATTCTAAGGTCCCAGTCATCTCTATTCACATTGCATACCTTAGTAAGTGAATTCTCCAAAATATTATTAAATTCTTCTACTGTTCCATTGGCCTAAGGATGATAAGGGGTACTCTTCTGATGATAAACTTGGAACTCCTCAGTCAATGTTTCAATAGTCTTATTTAGGAAGTGTGAACCTTGGTCACTCATCAAAATACATCCAAAACTAGACAACATGTGCTAAAAAATAAACTTCGCAGCAGTCTATGCACTGTAGTCCCTTACTGGTTATACTTTGGTCCATCTTGTCAAGTAATTAGTCGCTATAATTATGTATCTTGTACCAGTCTTCTTTCCAGGTGGGTTGATGGGTCCAACAAAATCAATGGCCCACTTATTAAAGGCCTGCAATGTAACTTGTGGTACCAATGGAATCTCATCTCTTCTAGAAGGCTTCCCTTTTCTTTGACACACAACACATGCTCTGCAGTACTCATTTTCATATTTATGTAGTGTAGGCCACCAGAATCCTTCTCTCAAAATCTTCTTCACAGTATCTTTTCCTGCATAGTGTCCACCAGTTGTGCCACTATGAGCCTCCACCAGAATCATCTGTCTTTCATGTTCAGGAACATATCTGCGCAGTATCTCATTTGGTCCCATCTTATATAATTGTCCTGTTATTAATGAAAAGTCAATTGTCTTAACCACTAATTCTTTCTTTTGCTGCATATTATACTCTTAAGGAGCCATCTCTATGGTCAAAAATTGAATGATATCTGTGAAATGGTCATCTGCAATTTTGATTGCAAATAACTGTGCATTAGGGAGATTATCCTCTATGTTGGTTGGTTCTTCCCCTGTTTCTAGTCTTGACAAATGGTCAGGTCATGCATTCAGTCTCCCTAGTTTAACAATGATCTCAAAGTCATATTCCTAGAACAACAATAACCATATGAAAATATTTCCTCCTAAGATAGGCTTATTAACCAAATACTTCAGTGCAAAATGATATGTAAACATTTTAAAGTGTGACCCCAACAAATAGTGTCTAAACTTCTGCACAACACACACCATGGCTAGTTCTTCCCTTTATGTGGTGGTGTAGTTCTTTTCTGCTTTAGATAACTTTCTACTTACAAAATCTAGAGGATGATCAATCTCTCCTGCACCAATTTATGCCAATACCACTCCCAAAGCTATACAAGAGGCATCCACATGGACATGGAATTCCTATTCCAATAAGGGAACACTATTATAGGTGCAACTACCATTTTTTATTTCAGCGTGTTGTGGCTCTTCTGACATTCTTCATTCCAATGAAAAGTTACATCCTTTTTCAGAAACTTCTCCATAGGCATAGTGATATGAGCATATCACTTGATGAAATTCCTATAATACCTAATATGTCTGTTACACAACATTTTGTCATTATCCCTATACTCCCCGTTCCATGATCCTGGAGAACCTCTACAATGAACCCCACATGCTTTTCCATCATGAAGAAACTCCCATTGTGTCCCTCTTCATGAGCACAACAATTGCCCTTTACACCATTTTCCCAAAATCTTCTGTTTTTACCAGTTTACAAGACCAGCGCTAATGACCTGTGTCCTCCCTACGTTGATACATGGGGATTACAACTGTCCCTCGCATTGACCAAAGTAACTCATCCTTTTCCCAGTCACGCCAATCCTCTTTTGGAAAGTTTTTTAAATTTGGAGCTGAAGCTTCCAGCTCTAGAAGCTTCGTAACAAAAGTCTAGTAAATGGTTAGGCTGGATGGAGTTGAGGAGGTCAGATTGGGCTCATTTCCCCTATTAGGACGGAACTACCTCAAGAGATAAGAAATTCTCCCATGAGAAGAGGAACCATCTCCCATCCATTCAAGCTATATAAACCTCCACTTTTCCCAAGCACAAGCTAGTGTGTGTGTGCTAGTGCTAATTAAGTTCTGTTTGGAGTAATTAGCAAGTTATCCATACTTTGTAGCTCTCTAGTTTGTGTTTAAGGGAGAATTGTAAGTTGTTTGTTGTGAAGCCTAAAGGGAAGAACATTGAGACTATCATTGTTGTGTCCATCCATGAAATGCTAATAGAAGTGTGTGGGAACCCAGATTTGTCAGAGGAGAACAACAACGTCAATACGTCGGTTGTAATATCTTCTTGTTTTAATAAAGATGCAAATATTGATTGATTTCCTACATAAGACGTCATTTCACATGTTTATGGATTAATGTTTCTTGACTTGTTAAGTAGGTTGAATACAATCTGTATATTATCACTGTTGATGTCTGTTGTTGCTTACTTGTTTCAGGTGTTCACAAGAAGGAACCGAAGATAGCTAGAGCAAGGAAGCAAGGTCATCATCAAATAGATAGTGTACTAAGAGGTAGGCCCTCTTAATTGGTCCTAACCTAAGGAAATATTCCATAGAATGTCTTGTTTGTGTCTAGACCCTCTCTCGGGCTAGAGGAATTGTTTGTGTCTGCACTTAGAATTTTACCTGCACCACAATGTCCCAATGTAGTGTGAAGTTGTCTTACTATCTTAGGTGGAGGAAAGTTCACAATGATAGCAATTTTAGTAGGGTCCACCATTAGTCCTTGCTTACAAACAATATGTCCCAACAACATGCCTAAAGGTACAGAAAATATGCACTTCTTTAGGTTCAAAGAGATCTAATACTATCTACATGTGTCGAGCATAAGTCTTAAACTTCCAACATGTTTTCTCAACAGTCCAAATATTGTCTAATCATCAAAATATACTTCTAAAAACTTGTGGAAGTATCCCTTAAAAGCTGCAACCACCACCCTAGAAAATATAACAGGGACATTTTTTAATCCAAAAGGCATTACTGTGTATTTATATGAGCCCCATTCTGTAGCAAATGTGGTTTTATTCCATTCTTCAGGTGCAATTCTAATATGATGATAACCTGAGAATCCATTGGTAAATGAGTAAGATTCCTGGCCTCCTACATTGTCTAGCACTTCATCTGTGAAAGGGGTAGGGAAGGGATCATGTAAACATGCATAATTCAACTTTCTTAGATCAACACATATCCTAATCTCTCCTTGAGTCTTCTTCTTGCACCACCATAGGACTTACCCATTCTGATTCTTCTATAGGTTCAATAATTCCTGCTTCTATCATCTTATCAAGCTCTACTTTCACTTTCTCCTTATACTTCGGGTTCAACCTATAAGGTCTTTGTTTGACTGGCTTCACATCAGGCTTAAGGGGAATCTTCATGACTCCTAGATCTCCTTTTATACCCTTCATATCTGAAAACTTGGTGGGGAACAGTTTTTGATATTCATGACATAACTCTGTAACTTTACTGACTATCTCCTCATTCCAATAGTCTCCTATTGTTGCAAACTTGGGTTCCTTCTCTGATCCTATGTTCACTTTCTTGGTCTTCAGTGGCTTCGTTATATCTAGTATCTCTATCTTAGGTCTAGTTACTTTGTGATATCCTTCTAACTCTGCTATGTCAATGTTGTGGGGATCTTCTTCTTCATTTGTAGTAAAGTTATAACATTCCAACACATTTTCTATCTGCACAACCCAATCAGGTTTTTTCCATGTCAGTGGGATTACATTCTCAAAGATCTTGTTCTTGACTATCTGAAGAGCCAAATCTATGTATGGAAAATCATCCTCAAAACTAGATTTTAATATGAATCCATCAACCATGTCTTCCCAGTTCATGGTACCATGTCGAAGCTCTGTTTCTATGTACCAGTTCTTAGGGATTGTCTCTAGTGTATGAATGAATCCATGTACCCATTCTTGTTGTGGAATCTCCTTCCATGTTGTAGTCCATAGCTGGATATGCTTCCTAGGATTAGTTTCACCATCATATTTTATCTCTATCTCTGTATTTATCTGTCCAAACCTTATCCACATCAGTGTTTGATGTTCCTACCAACCTCCTATATTCTTCTTGTGTGCATTCCACCATTTAGCAAGGGTAGCTTTCAGGGATATATCCAAGGCTGGAAACCTTTGGTTTTTTGGAACTTGTTCTTCATAATCATTAAGAAAAGTATTTACATCACCTAAGCCATCATAAGAAGGTAGGTTATATACCTCAGATATCATATAATGAATTGATTTGGTAATTCTTGCACAATGCCTTGTGGATACTTCATGCAACCTATGCTTCTAGTTTTCAAAAGTCTCTTCTTCCGAGTCTGAAGTACAAGAACTATCATGCTCCCAACTCAACTTTCTCTATGCAGTAAAGTTAACACAATCATGTTATTTCTCTACCATTTGATAGATATTGTCAATGTTAGTTGTGTGGTATTCTTGTTTGACTGGTTATATATATCTTACTCCTTCTGATGGATCCAAGGGAACATTTACTCTCATATTGTTTCCTTCAAATATCATATGTCTGTTCTTCAAATTAATTATGGCCATATTGTCAAATTCCCAGTCAATTCCAAGCAATGTAGGATAAGGGTTACGGTCATCGACGATCTTTATTACTTCAAAATAAGCAGTAGTGCAAACTCCTTCAATATTCACTATGACACTTGGTAGTCTTCCCAGAGAAAAGATAATTTGGTGATTTTCCATCCCTAACTAAATAGGTGACCACTGTAGCTTCGACTTACCCATTAATTCTCATGTCTGCTTCGTCAAGGCATTAGCATCAGATCCCTGATCCAGAATAATTTGATCCATCTCATATTCCCCTATTTGTGCACTAAGGCTCATTTCTCTTCCAGTTCGGTTCTATAAATGTAAATTATTGATTGCGGGTATCTCACTTCACAGTGTTTCTTTGGATGTACATGAATCTGTCAACTCTTGAAGCCCTTCTACAACCTTTTGATCTCTTAATAATTCTAGACAACTATGCAGAAAAGGCTTTAAAATACATGCATGATTTGCTGAGTCTTGGTCTTGTGTCAGAGTTCGATCCTGTGTCGAACTTCAGTTCTATGTCAAAGTTGATGACATATCGTAGTTATTTTTTTGATCAGGCTTTGGCTGTGCACTAGAGGTCAAAGCTCTAACATCCATAAAACTTCACTTTGCTTCCATAAATACTTCTTTTTCCTTCTGGATATAAAAAACATGAAATTTCTCAGCAGTCTTTCTGACCCATGCATTTTCAGATTCTCTCTTTTCATTTTCTTTATCACTACCGGTCACAGCACCACTTCTAGTGACAATACTAATTTGAGGTTCGTCGGTCCTCCTTTTAGGAGTCATCATTTGAATATTCTATTTCAACTGTTGGTTTATTTTTTTCTTTCATTTTTTCCATAAGTACAGGACATTCTTCAATTACATGGTCAAACAATTTACGGTACTTACATGTCGTTGTAGGGTTTTGACGATCTCTCGCAAAATGACCTGCCTGGTCCCAGTTATAGCAAATGATTTATCCACATCCTCAACCAACTCCACCTCCTTGAACTCTTCCTTGGTAACCTCCTCGACCACTACCCTGTCCATTTCCCTCATGTTTGTGCTCTTATTCTTACATCCTATAAGCGTCAGCACCGTGCTCCATCATTAGTTCATAAGCTCGACAGTTATTCTCATCGTGTCCTCCTGATTTACAAAATTTTCAATATAGATTCCTCGAAGTCTGTACATATTTTTGTAAAAAGTAACATTATTCTGAACAATGTTGGCCTCTAGTCTTACATATTTCACACCATAGGCTAGATCTTGCATTCAAGGGATTTAGTGCCCCACTAGCCATGTAATCCCTGGAGATAGGACATTGTTCTTTAGAATGGCCCTCCAATCTACACTTTGTACACCATATTTCTTCACTGATTTCTTTGCTTTTCTTGATGCCTTGTATTTGCAAGGTTAGGTTTTCCTGTTGATTCTGAATCTGTTGCATGCCTGCATTAGTATCTCCAATATGTGAAGCTTCCATTTTCATCACAATATGTAGGGCTTCAACTTGACTTCCTACCTTTTGTTGCGTTAATGGCAATATGATATGCGGTATAAATGCAACTATAAACCATTCTTGATGTTGCTACGCAGCTATGTTGAAGCTTACTTGATCCAATAACACCTTAAATATCTGATCAAAATCCCAAATGGACTCAGTAGGTTTCTATTTGATCTCTTTCAACTCAGTGATGCACTGTGACTCAGACTTCGACTTCTTAAACTCTCTTATTAGTGTTGCTTTAATATCTGCAAATGTTTTGTTCTTATTATTTGAATACTTCATATACCATGTTAATGATCTATCTTCGAACATCATAACGAGCTACACTTTCTTTATATTCTAATCGTTTATTTGCTTTGCGGTCCATACAACTTCAGATAAAAACTAAAATTGTTCTAGATCCTCCAATCCAATTCCAGCTCACAAAAGGATAGAAAAGATAGATCAATGCCTTAGTAATAAGCCTCTTTGAGGTGGCAACCTCCTTTACATTACACAAATAGATAATTCTTGATGATACAAATGACAAGACCCCCTTTACAGTAGTAGTATAGGGGCCTAACATGCCCCTCTCCTTCAAAAAGTGTTGTCCTCAATACTTCAGTAGTTCTTGATGCTTCTATATAAAATTCTTGTCCTCCCATGTGGAATATTTAGTGGGTAAGTTCTTCCACTGGATGAGATACTCTGAAATTGATCGATTTCATAGTTGTCGGGTTCTTATTTTTGTGACTGCTCCAAGTTCCAATATGATTTTTCCTTCCTCTTCAAGTTCTGGCAATATTGTTTGAATTGGATATTCTGCAACTTTTGAATGAGTTGCCACACTTCTTTATCCTTCTTCCATCCATCCCTTGCTTCGTTTCTCCAATCTAGTTGCATAATAGAAATAGCACAAAACAATGCTTCCACATCCTCATCATTTCTTAAGAGTGCATCTGAAACAAAAATTTTATTCCCTCTTCTGTAGATGATGTCAAAGTCATAACCCAACATATTTGTGACCCATTTTTTCTCTTCTTCTAAATATAATATTTGTTCTAAAAAGTATTTAAGACTATCATGATCTATTTTTACCTTGAAGTGTCTTCCCATTGGGTAAGGTCACCATTTCTTAAGTGCATGTAGTATTGCCAACATTTCCTTCTCATAAATAGTTTTCTTGAGATGTAGCTGTAAAAATACCCAATCACCTACATCAAAACTTTTTTCACTGTGATGTTGATCTACGTGTTGTTTCATTCGATTCTGCACCAAAGTGGTGTTATCCTTTAAAAGTTGGAGAACTTGTTGTTGATGCTTGATGTGATCTTTCACTGCTTGAACCTATTTCTTCTTGATATGTCCTTCTATCTTGAGAGTTTGAGGAGTGGTAATTTCTTCCAATGCTTTACAAGATATGGTTGGATTCATTTCTTGATGCTCGATGTGATCTTTCACTTATTGAACATTTTTCTTCTTGATATGTCCTTATATCTTGATAGTTTGAGGAGTGGAAATTCTGGCCAATGCATCACAAGATATGGTTGGATTCATTTATTCTTTATTGATGTGATCTTTCACTTCTTGAACCTTTTTCTTCTTGATATGTCTTTCTATCTTGAGAGTTTGAGGAGTGGTAATTCTTGCCAATGCTTTACAAGATATGGTTGGATTAATTTCTTCTTTCTCTGGGGTTGGGTCCTGGCATATATCCTCTTCTTTTGATGTTTCTTGATCCTTTTCTTCCTCCTCTTCATACTCTATGTAAAATAATTTCTTCTCAGCACACTTATGACCTTTAGTGCATTTGCTATCACAATTGTAACAAAGCCCTTTTTCTCTTTTTTCTTACAATTTTTGTGGTGTAAACCTTGTAGGTTGTGGAAGGCTAGGAGAAGAAACACTTCCACAATTATAGTCATGAATGGTGGGATTCCTTGTTTCCATAATTTCGCTTTCAATTTTTCTTACCCACCTGAATGCCTTCTCCAATGAATCAGGTTCACAAAGACGAACCTCATGTTGAATGTTATCCTTTAAAGTACCTATGAAGACATCAATCCTTTGCTTCTCTGGAATATCATTTACCATTATATTCAATTTTTGAAAGTCGTCAATGTGCTCTGCCATTAAACACTTTTGTTTGAGATTTATCAATTGGCTAAAGAAGATGTTTCGCTTTGTATCCTCATAATGTGCTATCATTTCCTCTATGAAAATTGACCATGTAACAAGTGGTTTACGAGAACAAAGCCCTTTATACCATGAAAATTGATCTGGTCCTAAATATGAAGATGCAATACGTACCTTTTGTAATAGTTGCACCTTAGGTAGATCAAAATATTGCTCCATCTATAGTATCCAATTCACTAGATCCTTGCCATCAAACTTCCTCATATTGCCTTTTCTTGATTTTAGGATCTCGATCTTGAAACGACTATAACTCTATAATTTTGGCTTTTCCAGTTGTGAAATTGTGACCTGTGGTAGCCCTATCTGTCCTCTTTCCAATGTCATCAGTCTGATCGAAATTGGATTCTCCAAGAAAGAGTTATGCACAATCTCCCAAGATGACCTGATTATATACCTTTTAAAAAGAGCGAACTTGTATGAAGTTCCATGTGTCACTTTTTTGACCTTTAGATCTGAAAAATATACACAAGAAACTAAATTTCGTCCTCTTTCTGTAACTTCTTACGAAATTTCAATCTGATGCTTAAAGAGATAGTTATGACGATCTTCCCAAGGTGACCTGTTTGGAAGGTAATTCGTGGGTCTGCAAAAACCCTAACTTCCTCAGACTATATCTCCGAAAGTATAGTGAGACATGATCTGAAATTCGGAGCTGATGTTCAAACCGATTTCTTCTCAAATGGGTTTCTTTTCACTTCTGAAACACCGCAGACAAAAAGTTATAGTGAAAATTCCACGATGACCTATTTGGAGTAGCGACACCCTAGAATCGAAAGCTCCGATACCAAATTTTATAAAACCAACTCACAAAAAAATAGAAAAGATAGATCAACACCTTAGAAATAAGCCTCTTCGAGGGGGCAACCTCCTTTACATTACACAAATGAATAATTCTTGGATGATACAAATGACAAGACCTCATTTACACTAGTAGTATAAGGGCCTAACACATGTAGCTTAATATCGTCAGCCATACCTCTTCTTAGAGGGGGAGGGGGATGGTGGGTAGGGGGGGTAAGGGGAGGGGGAGAGCCAAAAAAACCTTGGATATTACTATATTATGGCTTCTATGAACTCTCAGGTTGGTAAAGTGAATACAACGAAGTTACCTAGGGTTTATCATGGTGGATTTCTTCTCTTTCACTTTCAGATCCACTCAAAAGAACGCTATACTCACTCTCTAGAAAGGTCTTCAGGTCTTGTCCACGAGATCTCTTTTTGGTATCTACTCTATATCTCTTTCCACTTTGTGTTACTGCGATATTTGGCTCAAATTTACTCTCTCTTCTTCTAAACATAAGTAAACTAGAAATCTGATAAGATCCGTAAAACTCCCTTTTCACACAGAAGCATCTTAATCCAAAGTTTCAGAGATTTTAAATACTTTCCTTGCGATACTTTGAAGAATATTCATTCTGCTTCATTATAGGACGTGGTCAAGTCTACGGTGAACTCAGTAATGAATCCTCCCAAGATGTTACCAATCCATAAATCGCAACCCTTGATATCCTATTGTCAGTGCTTTTGAGTCGTTGTATCAATTCAAGATTCCATACCATAGGTTCTTCACCTTTAAAACAATTCTTCCTTTCGATCAACCTCAATATCCACTCATACAGTTCGACAGGAAATTAAGTGAAGAAAATATCGTATTGATCTGTGAAAATATACTTCTGTAACCAAGCTTCGGACGTTAGATGAGGATTTCTATTTTCTTGATCCACAAATTCTCACTCTTTCAATTCTATCCAATCTTTAATTTATTTCTTTGACGGGTGCTACATCCACATATCCCTCAAATAGATCCCAGTCCTAGAAATAGAACCATTTGTTGGCTCTCATTTGGGTTGACCCAGGTTAGATCTATATTGCACACCAACAAAACCCTTAATCATTAGCCCTTTTGGCAATGACATGCAAGCATATCGTAGTCTCACCTGAAGTGACTATGGGAGGATGCAGAACCAAGTTTTTGCAGGCTTGAAGGATTATGAGATGTGGTATTTTTAGGTTTTCTTATCTTTAGTACTTATAAATCATTTTTCCACATTAGATTATTCACTTAAACATGCCATATAAACCATAAACCAACATTGTGCTGAAGTAAAATGCAACTGTAATAACTGCTAACAAATTATAAGCAAATATACACATATATACATTAGGACACCAATAATTAACGTGGTTCACCCCAGTGTAGGGATACGTCCACAAGAATTGTTGCTTAATATAATGAATCTTTGAAAACAAAAGTTTCTTGGCCTGCACACTAAGTTGCAGGTTGTCTGCGCACTCAGTTGCAGACTCAAGCCTCTGCATACTCAACTGCAGAGCGTCACCTTCTTCTACCAAACTACAGATCACAAAAATTCAACCATAACATTGATCTAGATCACAAGATGGATGATTCTCTTCTTATTATTTTACCCTATATATACTATTACATCGAAGGGTTACATCATTAGAATACTATGGTCCAAATACCATGGACTCCCTAAAACAAGCAGTTATGGTCACAAAACCCATTGATACTTTACAAAATTGCATACTTTTACAAAAGGAGGGGCTTTGACCCACCCCAAAGCCCTTATGATACCGCACAATATATTCAACATGCTCCACTGCGCAGTCCACTTCGCGCTTTGCTGTGTGCTCTACTGCATGCTCTGCTCGACAAAATGTAGAGTCTTTGCCAAAATATAGGCCAAGTTGGGCCACACCCAATGAGTGGACCTCAAAAAACCATCGTTTAGGGGGTCAAAACTACTCTGGAAGTTCAGGATATGAAAAACTATTAAAAATAGTAAATGTTGAAATAAACAAGGAAATAGATGAAACCAACTAGAGGTCTAGGTGGAATAGGTGGGTGGCCACCAATACCCACATGGATCAAATAAACAAGTGAAGAAGCTGCATAAGTGTTACCATCTAGTTCAAGCACACATAAAGAAACATTTAAATGGATAAATCACGAAAATAGAAGGCTTTCAAACAATTATTTTGTATGAAAATTTTGGATATGATTGGGTATCAATTCTACATATCTTTTAAATTGAAACAAGAGTCAAAAAGAAAGGTATTCTCTTGTATTTAGGAGGGGGAACCGGAAAGGGTACAATAATGAAATAAAATCATTAGTGATCAACCAAAACCACTAGATACATGATATCAAGTGAAAGTGGCTAGTGGGAAACTGAAAACACCACATCAATCAAGCTTAAATGTTTAGTGATCAAAGAATAGAAAAATCCACTGAGCTCAATTTTGTATCCCTTCAAAAATCTCCTCACCTTGCACCTAATAGTGGGGAATATCAATGACGATATTATTATTCAAGTTTCAAGTCCCTCATAAGAAAAATTCAATCAAAATGAATTATATCATGTCACAATTGATCTCCTAAATAAGAGATCTACAATTCAATCAATATATCTCATTAAATCAACGTATTTGGGGAGGTTGAGCATGGAATCTAAAATCCTCTCATTCTTCTTCAAATATTCATCAGGATGTTATTTTACACATAATTATGTCTAAATTCAAAGAGAGTTTTGGTGATCCTATGTTTCCATTGATAGCAAAATGATGATTTTATTTGTTCACCAAATAGTAAAAGACATCAATTTCTTCTAGCCAAATTACTTGTCAAGTGATAAATTAATCAGGCAATGTTCAAATATGATAGTTGTTACTTTCATAAATTCTATATTTTTCAAAGTCTATTTCCGAAAAACCATTCAATATCCATATCAGTGATTTTTTAAGCACATCTTCATCAAAGCTAAGTTCAAAAGTTTCAAATTGAATATTGAAAATTGTACTAGTTTACACTTTAGATAATGTTGCCTTACTAGTATAATTATTCACACTTGTGATTGAGGGGGGAAATGTTAGGCCATGAGTTGTTAGATGATCAAAAAGTAAAATATCACCTTCTTATGAGTTTTCATCCTTATTTACTAATGAGGTGTTGCCATTATTCATTGATGAGTTGCTAATAAGATATACATTTAGATATGGTCAAACAAATGTACTATAAATTAAGATCATGAGATGAATACATGTGTTAAGAATGACTTAATTCCTTTTATTCCAAGTTGTTGTCTTATGTTATACTTTCTATATTCCTTAATAATCTCCCTAGATGCCTTTGTTTGAAATTAGGAATTTCCAACACTAGTAGAAAATGAGAAATTAGTGACTAGGTGACTAAAAAAGTTAGTCACCACAACTTTTCCAAGTGAAATACTACAAAAAATGAGCAATCTTAAGTGACCAAACTAAAAACGACTAACATAAATCACTAATTTAGTCGCGGGTTAAAATATGTGACTAACTAATAAGTAATACAATTAAAAATGACTAACATGAATGACTAATTTAGTCTAAGAACAAAAATACAACTACCTAACAAGTACTACAATAATATGAATCGATTTTTTATGTTAGTAATCATAATTGTGTCAAGCAATCTAAACTTGCAAGTTATATGGAATTGAAAGGCTGTTAAATATTGGTTGAAAGGTTATCCTTCCTTAAACATGTCTTCATCCTCACATGGTGTATAGGTTAGCCAACTTTGCATTATTTACCTCTAATAATTTGTAATTTTAAAAATATATTTTTTAATAAAAAACATTTTATGTATTTTTTTAAATTCTATTCATTGAATCTAATTGGATCTATTCCAATTTGAAATTAATTTGAAGAGCAATTTTATAGTTTAATACTATACTATCAAATAAAAACTACTTTAATTTTATATTAACTGACATAGATCCATATTAACCCCAGATCTATCAAGCACCGACAGGGATCCAATCTCTCGAGGTGCAAACTTTTTTTTCTAGTGCAAAAATAGAGGAAATGTTTGCACCTCGAGAGAATGGATCCCTCTCAGCAGTTGATAGTTATAGGGTTAATATGGATCTAGGTCGGTTATATAATACTATACAATATCTAAATTTGTATTTGTGTCTCTTTGTTATTCCCCCCGTCTATATCACCCCCAAAACATACACACACACTCTTTCCCTCTCTTCCCCTTCTTTGTCTATCTCTCTCTTCCCCTTCTCTCCCTCTCTATCTATATCCTTCTCTCTATTCCCTCCCGCTCTCCTCTCTCCCTCACTCTCTCTCCATGACTCCCTTTTCACCCCCTCTCTCTCCACCTTTCTCCCTCTATGTTTTTCTTGTTCCCTCCCTCTCCCGCCCCCTCCAATTCCATCTCTCTCTCCTCATCTCTATCTTCCTTCCTCTCTATCCCTTATCTCCCACCTCCCTCTATCTCTCCCCCCAAATCGCTCTCCCTCTCTCTCTCTCTTCCATCCAACTCTATCACTATCTCCCCCTCCCTGTCTGTCTCCATCTCTCTCCCTATCTCTATCCTCTCTTCTTTCTCTTCCCTCCTCTCCTCTCTCCCTCACTCTCTCTCCATCTCTCCCTTCTCACTCCTCTATGTCTCCACCTCTATCTCTCTATGTCTTTATTCTTTCTCTCTCTCTCTCTCTCTCTCTCTCTCTCTCTCTCCCCATCACTCTCTCTTTATCTCTCTCTCCACCCCCTAACTTTTTCACTATCTCCATCCCTCTCTCCGCCCCCTCCCCAACTCTCTCTTAAATTTGATCACATTGTATTGTGTTTAATAAATTATCTAAATTAAAAAAACTTAATTCACTGTAAAATATTAAACCTATATTTTGGATCAATCATGTCAAAGAAAATAAAATAATGAAAAACTTTAAAAAATCATGCACTATATTTAATCTATTATAATTAGTCAATTTGCTTGACCTAATCCCTTGGATCCTTAACTAATATATATATATATATATATATATATATATATATATATATATATATATATATATATAACAAGCATAGATCCATCTTAGCTTAATTTTATTAAAATCTTAATTTAATTTCTATGGTAATATTTTTAGTAGTGGTGAGGATAGAGGGTTTAGATATATCTCAAATTGTAACATTTTCCCTTTTAGATTCAATTTAAAAAATGTTGTAAAATTAAATTAAAATACAATATTTTTACTATGAAATAAGTTATGGTTTTTTGGCATGTGGTATTTATAAGCCATGATATTGGCCCATGGTATTGTAACAAATCTGATTTACAAGTTAATATCCATGGTAAAGTGAGGGTAAATAACCATGGTTAGTATTCTTGTCATATTGTTATAAAATATTTTGATTGTGAAATAATTTATGTTTTGTGGGCATGTGGTATTGATAATCCATGGTATTGACCCATGGTACTGTAATAAAGACTGTTTTTTACAAGTTAATAATATATACCGTAATGTGGGGGTGAATATCCATGGTTATGGATATTGTCATATTATTATAAAATAGTTTGGTTGTGAAATGAGTTATGGTTTCTGGACTTGTAGTATTGATAGGCCATGGTATTGGTCCATGGTATTGTAACAAAGCCTATTCACAAGTTAATAACAAAATCAAAACATAACAAACTAAATTTTATTATTTTTATTAATTTAACTTTTTATTATTAACTAAGGCCATATTTAAATGTTTACACTCATCCCAATATCATTTTTAACTTCTTCTTTTTAATTTAGCGTATTACACAAAAATAACAAATTCTTATTAAAAATAAATCATTTAACCCAATTTCAATTTATATATTTTATTTTATATTATAAATATTTCTTTTATTTTTTCCATTACAAATATTTCTTTTCTTTTTCCTTTCCAGTTTACCTTGAGTTCAAATAAAATATTCACAGATTACAACATCGCATTATAGCACTGTGTTTTTCTCTACCATGTCTACATCTGTGTTGGAAATGCCAGAACAAGGAAGACCATCAACGTGATCTATGGATTTAATGGGATTCGAACCCGAGATGGAGTTTGTATGGGAAACACCTTAGGAGAGCATCAACATGATCTATGGATTTAATGGGATTCGAACCCGAGATGGAGTTTGTATGGGAAACACCTTAGGAGAGCATCAACGATTAGATGGAGGAAGGGAAAGGTCATTGGGCATGGAGATTTTGGCCATTTCTACATGGGTATGAATTTGGAATCTAGAGAGTTCTTCCTTTTTACTAAAGATGATTTTTGTTTTTACAGGTAAACAATTTTGAGGGTTTATATTATCAAAGCATAAATTTTACCTAGAGTTGAGGGTTTAATGATTATGATAATGCAAATCTTGATCGTGGCCAACAATTCATCAAAAGACAATGCACAAGTAAGAATTTTTCATGTCCTTATTTTACAAAGGGTTTAATGATTATGATAATGCAGATCTTGATTGCACCCAAAAATTCATCAAAATACAATGGACAGGTAAGCATTTTTCATGTCCTTATTGTACATATCAATTCGCTTCTTCCTAACTTTTCTAGTGTTAGAATAGATGATTTTTTTTTTCTTTTCACCCTTTTTATAGTGGTTGATTGTTTGTGTAATGGACTCTACGATGCCCAAATTCAAAGGGCTTGAATGATGCAAGGAAATTTTCTGGTAGGATGTAAATACTAGACCTTCCTCAAACTTTGTTACATGAAATTAAAATTTCTTGTAATCATGACAATAAAATATTTTATGTTTCATCCTTAGATTCTGATCTCAATGCCTACAGTTTTAAACCATGTTACTATATTTTAAGTAGAATATACTTAGATCCATTAAACCTTACAACTATCCAAAGCTTAGGTTAATTTCAGCTAAAAAGAAGGAATCTAAATAGCTTTTGCAATTTAGACTCAATGCTTACACACAATGATTAAAAATGGAAGAACCCAAATGTTCTGATAACTTTTACCCACCCATCAATTTCCAAGACCTTTGCTATTATTCTAAACCTAAATAGAGAGAGTAGAAGAAGAATAGGAGCTTGGATGGGTCGACCCTGACTTGCTTGATACATTTCAAAAGTTGGGCATGCCCTTGAATAGAAGAAGAGATTGACCAACGTTGTTGTAGATGTTGTTTTTGACAATGTTTTCATTGCTACCATGCATAGGTAGACTCTATAGGCTATTGAGGTTATCTTTTGTTCGTTATAAGAGGTAATTCAGGAGTATCTTGATCTAGCTAGGAAGTAGCTTGGCAGGGTTGTTCCTCCTGCTGATAATTGTTATGCTGCATTATATTTTTTTTCTGTGATAGCTCCTTCTATTAAATCCCCAAGCACACTTTGTCACCCATGGAAATATCCACTTATTTCAGGATGAATGAGATGGAGACCAGGCAGTTTGAGAGGACTCTTATTGTTGTAGATGAGAGGAGTTCTGTGACATATATTGAAGGATGCACTACACCATTTTATGACACCAATCATCTCCATGCCACAGTAGTGGATCTCTATTGCACCGAGGGAGCAACGATAAAGTATTCCACTGTAAATAATTGGTATGTCGGGGACGAGGAATGCAGACATGGGATTTATAATTTTATTACGAAAATAGGTTTGTGCGATGGAGACAAATCAAGGATTTCATGGACCTAAGTAGAGACTGGTTCAACAATCACCTGGAAATATTCAAGCATTGTTTTGAAAGGCAATGATGCACTTGCAGAGTTCTATTTTGTTTCCTTGAAAAATAACTATCAATAGTGGGGGACAAAGATGATCCATATAGGGAAGAATTGCAGGAGTAGGATTGTTTCTAAAATCATATCTATAGGGAAGTCAAGAAACTACTACAGAGGATTAGTGCAGGTGCAACCAAATTACCATAATGCAATGATTTTTTCACAGTGTGATTTGATGCTCATCAGTGACCAGGCAGCTGCAAATACTTATCGTTACATTTAGGTACAATTTGAGTCTCTAATTTCATTTATTGATAGTCCTTCTTATGTCCTTGTTTCTCTTAATTTCATTGTGGTAGGATTGGAATGGTTTAAAAAATCAAGCATATCATTGAGTAAAATAGACACCCACATGTCACTACATGTCATTGTGCACACTCTCTATTTTTTGTACAATTAGAAGTGAGCAATATGATGTGTGCACAACTAAAATTCCTAGCAGACATGATGAATCCAGTCTTAGCATGGAAATCAAAACCAAGAATCATAAAATATCAATAAATTTATGACACAGAGTAAAAAACACAATAAAAGATTCTATGCCAACATTGTCTATTTAGTGCAAGATACTACTAATATTTCATCATTTTTAGAGATGGTGGATGTCATGAAGATGCCCTCAAGTAAAGTTACTAAATTGAAGTTAAGATGGTCAGTGCAACTATTTACTTTAAATAGGATAAATTTAGGTAATTAAAACAAGTTTGAAAATCACTAGAAACACCACCCCTGTTTATTTTAAATAGGCTAAATTTAGGTAATTAAAGAAAGTTTGAAAATCATGAGAAACATCACCCCCACATCATTTCATTTCCAGTTGTACAAGATAATATTGAATAAGATTATGAGCAATTCCATTTAAATTGATCGTACATAAAATAACAAACAAGTTTGATGCTTTTAAAATCTATATCCATCATTAAATATAATATATGACAATGATGACTCATAATTTTAAAGGCTATATCCATCACCAACTATAAGATAAGAGTTAATGAGATGAGAAAAAGGTTGTCTTGATATAACATATAAATTTCATATTACTTATAACTCATGCATATTGTATCTTATTGTGCATATGTTAATTGTATAACTTCAATCTGGATAATGTTTTACATTTAAATTGTCAAATATGTAGAAGTTACATTACACTAGTTTAAATCCACACATAAATAAAAATATAAAAAATATGGTAGGGGAATGAGTAAGCATTTTCAAACTGGTTTAAAATTTCCCCTTGGTTGGTGAATAACCAATTCGATGCTATTTTTAGTGGAGTATTAAGTTGTTAACAGAAGACAAAAAAAAATTTAGTCTCTTAAATGACTAAAAAAGGATATTTAGAATGTTATATAGAAGTTACATTTCATGTAGCTATATCTACCCGACGTAACTATAATATTCCAACTCCATTTTTTTATATACAAGTTAAATTTCATGTAGATATAGAAGTTACATTTTACATAGCTATTTCTACCATGAGGTAACTATAATATTCCAACTCCATTTTTTCACACTTTTCAACATTTTAAAGATTTATCTATTTTAATGTGATTATGCAATTAGACAGTTGATATTTTTTAAGACATCTCCTATTTTCAACAGTTTGAATTATTAATTGGGATCTTGGTTATGTTTTTGTTACTACCATATATCATGTTTCAAGTAGATGGTGTTTTATAATTCACCCAAGAGACTTTAGGAGCAACCTTGAATTGCATGTTTATTTCCATTATACATCTAATATTTGCAACCTTTTCCACGTGAAGAAACCCAATAGCCCATGTTGAACATGAAGCAAGTACCTTAAAAATTGGGGAATATCAGTTATTTTATTTCTAGAGGGGGATAGATCCAGAGAAGGCAACGACAGCTATCATAAATGGATTTTGTCGGGTTGTATTTTATAAAATCCCACTATAATTTGCTACTAAAGTAAATCAATTGATGAATTTGAAGCTTGAAGGTAGTGTTGAATAGGTGTTGCAAGGTATATCTATAACACTATCTATCTACATGATTCTAATGCCTTGAGATGGTGTCTCAATAACACTATTGTCCAGTGACGAGTGCTAGATGTAGATAGCTTTCTCATGTCCTACAGGTAAATCATATCATTATATTTCTGTGAAATCTCACAATGTCTTCAAAGTTTGTCTCAGATAAGGAAATATGTATGTACTCTTGAATTTATCTATGTTGTAATAAGATCAAGAATAAAGTTTTCAGCCCAAATATTTGGGATCTACCATGTAAGTTTACTTTACTACATGGTCTTGATTTGTTAGATCCCGACTAGTTAGGGTTGAATTTTGTTTGTTGTAATGAGATTAAGAATAAAGTTTTCATTTTAATCATTGAAATCCACCATGTAAGATTTATTCACTACATGAAATTGTTGATTTATTAGAGCCAAAATTATTAGGATTATGAAGAGTCCTCTTTCATGACAATATTTATGAATTATCTATTCTTTCTCAAAGAATTACATATTACAGAAAGGTGGAAAATAAATGAGATGCACCTGAATGGTTTCTATTTTAAAACGTGTGGAGGGAGTATAAAATCATTTTTAGTTGTGTTCAAATATTTTGGAGCACCCACTAAAGTGCTTCATTTTCCTCCTAGTTAATTCCATTTCCACTATCCCAATGCTTCTAGAAGTCCTTCTCCAAAGTGATCTCTTAACTATCTTGAAGGGAAAAAAATAACTTGATTGCAACCCATAGATTACAATTTGATTAGGAGAAAGGGACAAGAAAGCTTCATATTCTTTAATATATTCCACAAGTTAAAAGAATATCAAACGATTTCCTTTCTGTTTAATTGATATGACAATCACTCGAGCATTTGTTAGGATTTTGAGACATTTTTCAAAGATTTTTTTTCTTCTGAAAGTTATGTTCTCAATTAAAGAAATTAAATAAAAGGTGAAAATTATGCGATGGAATGATTTTCTGTTTTATTTCCTAAGAATGCCTTGCTAATGTGAAGGGCTTGGTATTTTCTTGACTCAAGATTAGTCGCATTTGACTTCCTAACATTTCTTTTATTTTCATTTTTGTTGTGTTTACATTGCTATCCTTGAAGTTGGTGGTCTACTATGTGTGAAATAGGAAGTATTAACTACTAATCACTCTCAAAGGTGATATTGATGGATGAATAACTTTAGATGTCCCTACTTAACACTTTAGTATTACATGATCATGCAAAGAAATTATAAATCAATATTAAATGGAAGATGATTAATGTGAAGTGTTTCTTGGCTTGTCATATAATTACTGCATTTTGGCCCCCAATAATATATTTGAGGCTACTTTTTGGTTGTTACTTGTGGAGATTCCCTTTGGCTCAGAAAAACATTAAGGATAAATTTCCATTGCATTGGCATTGGAAATCATCAAAGAGGAATCCACCAAAAGAAGTAGAGGACATGGGAGAAATTGGTACAATGAGTGGATAACCACTAGAGAAACACTGAGGCACCATAATTTCTTGTGTATTTAGATTCACTCGAAATTAATTGGTCACAAAAAGTACCTTTTTTTCCGAATATTTTCATGTATACATAAATACTAAAAATGCAAATTCAGACTAATTATTCAAACTAATAATTATCTAATAGTCATAATTTATAATTAAATAGTATAATATGATTAATATTATAGGACAAAACTCTAGGGTCTAACTGTGAGGGGGATTGTGACAATATATGTACACTTCTCATTTTGTTAGACAATCATCTCTTAGAGTGCGATATCCATCCAATGAAATGTACTCCCAGAGGCCATTGTGAGATTGAAATTTTTTCTTTCAGTGGACAAGTGGTGATATATTTGCTTAGGCCTTAGTGTTCTACTTCACTAAGGTTTTGAGACTACTCACAGTTAGCACCTTCATTCAACCAAGTGAGGTACTCATCTTGGAAAGTTGAATCATTTTGTCTCCACAATCCAATGTGATGTTGGATCAATCTCATGATACTAAAAACATAGGTCATAATAGCAAGGAACTTTTACTGTGGGAAAAAGAATATCCAAATTTAAGGAACATGACTCTTTTAGAACAAGCAATAAGGATATATTTTACACTGATATTTTTTTTTCCATTTTTTTTCACAAGTATCTATTGCCTTATATTTTTAACATGTAACTCAGTTGGTACGATTGTGCTTAATGTTTTGTTGAAGGTTGAATACTAACTTCCTAAGGTGATATTTTCTATGGTGACTTTTTATTTGCTTTGTTTATACAGGTCATCTAGCCGCATAGTGGCCACTATCAAATGGTGAGGTATATTTTGTATAAATATTTTATAGTATACTTTATTTTATATTTAATTATTCATTGTATTTCATGTCTTATACTGTGAATTGTATCTTCTTTCATTTTCAGGAGAGGAACTCAATATTGATGGTAAGAAGTAGCAATTGAAGAAAGAGGAGAACAATAACACTGGAGCGACAAATGCAAAATGAGAGAGAGGAGAATATGTATAGTGATACCCTTAGATCCAATATCTTGCATAAGACACACTCATAGAGATTGATATTCAAGCCTTTAGAGTTGGTGAATTCACTTACAATGCTTTGGCAACACAGTGATAATGTTTTGAAATGATGAAACAATATTTTATGTGTAAATTGTAGTCCAACCGATATTAAGTTGGAAACTCATATTGTAATACTTGATATTTTATATAATAAAATTTATATGGTTGAAATTATTTTTATTTGCACTTGGTATTATTTAGCCTTGTAATTAACATATGTAACTTTGTGTTATCATATTAGATAAACATGCACATTTTATAGCATTTTTTAAAAATTTAGTCACAAAATCATACTAATTAATTTATGTTGATTAATAATGAACACATAAAATCAATCTAAAACTACAAAATTAGTAGTTTATATTAATTAATGATGAGCACGAATAAAATGAATATATGACTAAATTAGTCGTTTATAATGATTATGAATGAAATTAAATGAAATGAATAGAAACTACTAAATCAGTCGTTTATATAATGAATATGAAAATACCAAAAAAGATAAATGACTACTGCAAATGATAATTTTTTAATTAAAACGATGATTAATTTTTGCATATATACGACTATTAGTAGCTAATTTATAATATCTTATAACACAACTAAAATTTAGTCATATTTCTCTGGTTGTTAATTGATTTCAAATGATGACTAAAATTTGCATATATGTGACTATTAGTAGCTAATTTATAGTATCTTATAACATGACCAATATTTTGGTCATTAATTGGTTTTCTGGAGGATTCATATAATAATATATTTTGTTGTATATTTTGTCATTAATTGCGACAATTAATGACTAAACCAATTAAAAATTAATGACCAAATTTATGACTAAATATACTACTAGATGGTAAAATTGAGGAAACCAATTAATGACTAAGCTAAAAATGACTAAAAGTTGGTCACATTATAAGATACTGTAAATTAACTACTATTGGTCACCGTCTAAAAAATGGTCATTTATATGCAAATTTTAGTAGTTTTTTAGTAACTAATTAGTCATTTTGTACTAGTGCAATTAATATTTATTTTCCTCATCAACCATTTATAGGGTTAAGTTCAACTTCTAACAATATTATAATATAGAATTTGTATGAAATATAAATCAGCAATGACACAGGATAATCAATGGTGTAGAAAGTTATCTTGTACATCTCTTTCACTTTCAGTTGTTTACATGTTGCTTCTACAATATTTTTGTAGATTTCATATTACTATGGAAGTTGCTACAAAAATTCCTGTGGAAGAAGAGACAACCTCTCATGGTTCTAGCTACAAAAAAAGTTTCCAGGGAAGTTACTATAATAGTACTTCACCATAGAAATTATAATAGCATACCATATTTGCTACAAAAAGTTTGTGGTGATTTTTCATCATGCCAACTATCACATGCACTATGAAGGCTTAAGAACACTTCCATCATGGTAATTGACAAAGCGATACATTGTGGAAAGTTTGTAGATTGTGGAGTTAGCATATTGTTAAGGATTAATTCAATTGTATAGAATCCAAATAGATAACGCAGGTGGCTACAAGGATGATATTTGGCCTCCAACCACATTAGCAAAAGAAGAGGGATCAATTGCAATGAATACAAATTGATTAGATGATAAAATTAATAGTTTATACCATTCACAATCTTTAGTTTGTGTATATATTATATACCTGTGAATAAGAAAAATATATTTGACCTATGAATAAATATTCATTAAATGGTTATGGTGGTGGAGAGATGCACTACTCATTATTTTCATATAAGTCTAGGTCTTAGTCCTTGAAATGGTATTTTGTGAGAATATTTTGGGTTATGAATTTTAGCCATTTCAAGTGAGGATTTAGTGGTGTTAATAAAATAGGATCGAGATATGGTAAAAACCCATATGATCTTGGTCTTCATTTAATAAAAGAAACTAGACATTGTAGATGTATCTCTTCTTTTGTTGTTATTGTGTTTTAAACAATTGCATGTTGTGTGTGGTATAAATCCATATTTCCTTGTATATTGAGAATTTAGATATGTGTTATGTATTTATTATTATTCAATTACATTTTACACCATGTTTGTCATTCTATTTAAATTCTCAAGTTGTTTCTGTTATAGCAATAGAGAGATTTTTCACTCTATGTCTGATATCGTAGGTATAGCTTGTGATGGGGAGGACCAAATAGGTATTGGTATCATATTTAGTAATCAATTCATATTAGTGATGTGGGGAGTTCAAAAGAGGATATCTTATAATATAATCGTGGTGATGGCCCACATAGAGAAAAAGGCCATGGATGACCTAAGAGACCAAAAGGTATAGAAGACATGAACGACCTTGAAACATTGGTGAGGACGATGATGGTCAGAATGGATTCCATGGAAGCATCCCAAAGGAGAGGTATTTAACATTTGGTGTGGAACATTAGTGATGATGAAGCATAATCAATTACTATAAGGGAAGAAATAGAAAAAAATAGAAATATGGAAGAAAGAATGATAAGGGAAATAAATGGTATTGGAGGTACACCTAAACATTGATATTCTTGCCTATCTGATATGTTTAAATCTCAAGGAATCAATACTCTAGATATGAGAAATGAAAAAATCCTTTGAATATGGGTGGATTAAATTCCTTAGGAGGGTTTAATTTTCTAGTGATTGTGGTGGGATACATTGCAATAGAATAAAGAAAGTGGTGGTAAAAACGAAATTAAAACCTAGGATAAGATGGTGTCAAAGTTGAAGAATATTTTTTTCCTATGGATTATAATTTAAATATATTGAGAAGATTGCATGATTTGAAGAAATTGAAGATGTTAGTAAAGGATTCAAGGGAGGAATTTTATAGGATTTCTATAAGGTTATGGTAGAATTAGGAGAGTCTAGAGTTTGTTTCCAAGCATGTGAATGATTAAAGTTATTCTATTCAAAATGAGTTAATGTTTTGAATTTCCATTTAGTGGCATAGGCTTTCCAAGCAGGGAAAATTTTACGGATGGAAAATTATCTTGAAGTTTAAAACATTGGTGAATATCACTAGTCCCTAATATGAAAACTTTAAAATATTTATTGATATATTTGTAAAATTATTCAAATTTATAATGATTTTATCTATAATGTTTATATAATGTTGGCGAATTTTAAAGTAAAATAATTTTATATTGTAAAATTTGGGCAAATCATTTTTATAAAAAATGGAAATTGGTGAACCTTTTTTGTGGAAATATCATGGAAAATTAGCCCACTTGTGAATATTAGCCCCTAAAATTTTCCATGTTTCCAAGTAGCTTTGAGGATCAAGGAGAAATATTTTAGGAAACAATGGGCTATGACATAAGGTATAGGATATGGAAGAGAACAATAGAAAGAAAAATAAGTGGAAGAAGGTGAAAGCAACTCTAGGACTATGTCAATGCAACTCTAGAAGGAGAGGAAGAAAATTCAAAGGCATTTACTTCATATGTGGAATGCAAGGCCATATGCCATTGCAACACTTAAAACATTTGAAGGATGGAAGAAGAAAATAGGAGAGAAATCATAATAATAAATTAGACCCAACAATGATAGGAAGTGAGGTAGTGGAAGTGAGGGCGGAGCAGGGAGAAAAATTGATGATGAAAAAATTATTATTGCAACATGTTGTAGATACTAGAACACTCTCCAAAAAATTTCCCATGCTTTGATTTTGGAGCCTCCCTTCTTTCCTTAGGAGCTTGTCATTCACTCTTGTAAATTATTTGTGCAATCTTAAATACTTATCTTTCATGCAATTCTTATGATGTGTTGCTTTTATGCCGATTTCACACCTTTCAGACACAACCTATCTCTTAACTTGACTTTACAACATTATCGGTCTTAATTCTCTCCAGAAACTACACAATCATGGAAGGTAGGCCATCCTTGAGGATTTGAATTACGCAATCCAGACAAGTAGGCTAGCCTTGAGCTCAGAAACTACGCAACTCTAGGAAACAACCTATCCATGAGCTCATAAATTGTGTAAAGATTCCCTGAGCTTAGAAACTGCGCAATTCACTAAGTCAAGGAGTTGCCCTGTCCCTTGTGATTTGGAATTTTGAAATCATTCTTAGCAGTGTGAATGGTCAGTTTCTCGAAAAAGAAAAGAGAAAAAGGAAAAAAACAATCCTTAGAAAATAGGGAATGAATAATTAGTTTCACAAAGGATGACACAAGTTGTTATTTTTGGACTTTCTGCCAAGTGTCACTTTTTCCTTGATTTTAGGCATGTGCATCATAAACCGTAACCATCCTAGATCCCTAAGACACTAAAGGCAACAAGATACAGAAATTCACATTTGGTCATCTGGACTTCATTCCATACGATCCTAGGATTTTTAGTAAATACCATTGTGCAAGGATTCATTCTCAATGGCCAAGCGGGACATTTCATAGGCGAAGGAGGAGGAGATGAAGAATTTTTATAATGCCTCCAAGTGCCATGAACAAGTCAGCTTTGCAAGAACATCATAGGTTACTCCGCAAAACGAAGTCACTCCAAAGAAAGTTCTAGCAGAATGGTGCAACCCAGTGCGTGAAAAGGGAAAGTTGTACATAGTCCAATGGAAGAGAAGAGATGCAAGATGATAGTAGATTTAATCATCCTGAAAGTGGCCATAACAACAAAAAAGAGGAGGAAACAAAGGAAGCAGGGGGAAGCAATGAAACAAAGGGAATAATAAGAGAAAAGGATATTGGAAGAAGAAGGAAAGAGACAAGAAGAATAATAAAGCCATAGAATAGAGGAAGAAGAAGAATCATGAAAATAAGTTGAGGAATAAGAGCAGAACTGACTACTAGGAGAGGAGAGCGAACAGTTGCAGGACAAGGAAATCACTCAAGGAATTGAGGAGTTGATTGTGATTCAAGACATGGAGGTGGAACAAGAGTCGTTGAACCAAGATGTTGATCTGATTCTGAGCACTCAGAAGATCACCTTTCAGTCTCCCCCTCCTCCGATAGTAGAGCAAACTCCAAGAAAGGAAGAGGAAATTATTCCTCTTAATGAGGATCTGGTCATGGACATGTATGATCTGACTTACGACAAGATTTAGAATAATATTGTACAAGCAAGGAAGAAACATTTTCCAGATGATCTCGCATCTCCTACATTCATCAAAGAAAGGGTGATTTTGACAGACACCAAAAGGAATCCAAATTCTATTGTCGCATCCAACTTGGCCTTCATGGGTGATACCAAGTCAAACACGAAGTATTTGATGGCCAAGAAAAAATAGATGGAAAATACCTTGCAGGCCGCGAGGAAATAAGTTGAACAACTCCAAGAAGAGGTCCGGAATACAGCTCCTACACAAGTATATCTAGAAGAACTTAAGGCAACCATACTTGTTGAATTATCAGCATTGGGAGAAACCATGTGAAAGCCTTTATGAGGAGCTTGTCACCATGAATAAATAAGTTTTCGCTTGTATGACGTGCAACAAAAGTGTAAGGATAATTCTAAAGATTTCAAGGCTGTCCATATAGCCATCGCTGTCATACATGAGTGGTCAATGAAATACAAAGGGGCGTCGTACGAATTGGCAAAGAAAACAAGGCAACATGGAGAGTTGGAGAAAGAATAAGTGTGGATGATTATTCAAAGTAATAAACAAACATTAGGTGGATTTTGAGGTCTAAAATGGGCCTCCTAAGGAAATTATAAAATAATAGTGGAAATAATAAAACAAGATTAGATTACATCATCAAATTTTAGAGGGAAAAAAAACTACTTTTTCAACTCGTATTTTCAACTTATCTCCCTATGGCTTTACTCAAATTTCAAGTAGGAACACTCATTGGATGCAGAATTTGATTCCTCATCCAAGGAGTACCCATGTTGCATACTTTTGATGGAACCTACTACACAAAAAATGAGAAATACATGAAAAAATGTGATTGCAATCACGTTTTTCATGTATTTCTCATTTTTCATGTAGCAGGGTCCATCGAAAGTATACAACATGGGAACTCCTTGGATGAGGAATTAAATTTTGCATCCAACAAGTACTCCCGCTTGAAATTCGAGTAAACTCTTAGGGAGATAAGTTGAAAAAATAGCTTTATTATTTTATTATTTTTTAATATTTTTACTTTTTTACCCCAAAAACAGTGGATCATCCCCCATGGTTGACATCATCATCTTGAATCCTATTAATTCTTATAAAGTTTATTTTGGTTGTACATTTTTCTTAGGAGGCCCATTTGAGACCTCAAAAGTTCTCTAATGTCACCTCGTTCATTACCAATATTCAAGGTTCATATGCACGATTGTACAACAATGTGGATTTCATGGTGAAATCGTACAAGATCCCATCAGTTGGCTCACTCACTGAAGCCAAACGCAGGAATCAAGTCAAGCAGGAGGTTGAAGAATACTTGGATCAGTTCAGATAGATCTCTACCAAGGAAGATCTTGAAGTGAATAGGAAAAATATGCAAAATTACATTGATAGCCCTGTCCAGATCAATATCATGTTTCTCTTGCTAAAGAAGAACTCGGACCGATTCCAAATTAGTGTGCCCGAATGCCATGGAGGCTAGAGTCCCCTTCTAGCATGATCTCATCACACAATTTTGGGAAGTCATTACACAGTACATATTTTGGCACCATCATGTGACCGAGAACCTACATCTCAAAGTTGCATAGCTAGAGTTTCCCCAAAATCAAGCTTAACTTATTTATCTTATTAGGTTGTCTAGTTGGCTCTACCTATTTTTATCCTATATGGGTACGACTATATTGTAATATTATTTTATAATTAACTTGTAAGTGAAATTCCAAGTGTCAATTATGGAATGTTAAGATTCATTTTGTAATGAAGTTGAAGAGTCATGTGAGAAGTCCAAGAGTCACAAAAGGGAGATGAATAGTCACCCCTTTCATTATAAATATGTCCTCATAACTCATGTAAAGGGATTTTGGGAGCCAAACTTTTGGCTAGGCTTTTAACTTAGGATCAGGAGCTTGGGAGTTTTGTTGGGAACCTTGGCTTCCCCATAGCATAGAGGGAGTATCTTTCTTTTAAGGAGCAAGTGTAGACTTCATGTTCAACTATTGGTACTACTGGTTCGTCAATGGTATATGTATGCTTGGTACTTTCACTTTAATAAAGCTCAGAGTTGGCATGTTTTCATGCATATGTTTTGAATATAGTAGGAATATTCTTGTTATATTTGCAATGTATGTTGTTTCACTTACTGTTGGGTTGTGTTATATTCTTTCCACGACTAGCGGGGGGGTCACAGGGGGGACGGTAGCCCCCCTCTACGGGGTCTGGGGCAGTGCCTCAAGGAATATTTTTTTGGATCCTATATTAGGTGGGTGGACCTACCTATGGTTTTATGCATGGATTTCACACATGGTTTTGGGCACGATGGTTTTTGGTCCATGGTATTTTGTAGGTCCGGTCAAGGGAACTACGATTATGTTCTAATCTAGGGTTAATAGATTGGGGTTTACAGATGCTTCCTCATGTAAATATATGTATTTTAACATTGAAAGGAACATAATGAAAAATCAATCTGGTAGTCCCGGTTTTGAGATCCAGGGGAAAATATTTGTGTATAGTTGTTTTATGTGTTATGCTCTCGCCATTGTTTATTTTCTATTTTTTAGAATTCGTATGCAAGCAATTTTTGTACGGGGTTAAAACCTACACTTACACTAATGCTTATGAACTATTTCATTTCATTAGCATGAATCTTGTTGAATGCGTGTTGTTTTACATTTCCATCATGGTTAACTTGTGAACTATTTTGTAGGCTAACTTCTGATGTCTTTTATGCTTGTGTGTTCCTTTCAAGATGCATACTATTACAAGATTATAAGGGGCTCACTCATTTTCCCCTCATTGTGTTAGAACCTTTCATACACTGCACTTGACCCTCCGCAGAGTCACACACTTTTTTCACCAAATTAAAAAATATACCATTCTATGTGTTATTGCAGCCATGGCACATCATTAAAACCCACTTGTTCGGAAATCGGGTCATCTTCCGGATGGGGCTCCTACTTCAAAAGGTGTGAGAGATAATTGGGACTTCATATTAGGGAGACCCCATGAATGTTGGTAGGTCCAACAATGTCAACATTTCTAGCACTATAAGGACGGTCAGATGACAAACCAAGCTCGTGAAGTCTATTGTGAACTTTCCTATGTTTTAATGACTTATTCCCATATCTTAACCCTATGTTGGGAACGGGTCCCCTGGGGTTAATTTTGGGGTTAAAGGCCCAAGTTTTGGGGTAGAAAGCCCAAGTTTCGTATAAGAAGTGTAAATTCTCTACATTTTGTGGTCATGGAGCACGAAGATGTAAAGAGTCATAAAGGGTTTCCACCCTTTGTTTAATGTAATCCATGTTGGCTTTAGGAGATCTACCCATGGTCCGCAGACCATGGGATTGTATAAAAACAAGTCTTAAAAGAGTCTTTTGGTAGTTCAGTTTAGATATGTTTTGAAGAGTCATTGATGTAATGGGTCTGTGAGAGCTAAGAGTGAAGAGTCTTAGTGTAGGAAAGAGGCTCTACAACTATGTGCGCAAAGGTCTAGAGTAGAAGTTCACAGCTGAGTGCGTGGACCCCTGCAGCTATGTGCGCTGGGTAGTTAGAGTCTGTAAAGGAGATCTGAACATCAATAAAGAGAATTATTCTAGAATTGCCTGCGTATGAGCTATTTTACTTATGTTATGAATGCATGCGGTTATGTTATGTTGAATATTGGGTTTATTATTTAATGTTGTATTGATGCGCGAATCTATGTGTTTTACTTTGTTATATGAACACAAGTAAGAATATCTATTTACGTGAAGATAATCATAATGCATGTTGAAGTTATCCACTACTTAAGCTAATATGGGTAAATACAACAGTAAGAGTAATTACAGAGGCACATAAGTGTCTGAATTGCTTATTTATGGTACACAAAGGACAGTCGTAGACTTTCGCGGAGGTCTAGAGGATGACTAAGGGAAGTATATTGATAAGCCCTAAAAGGCTTATCGATCTATGCGAAGGAAGGGTTAGGGTATAAAGCAGCATCACCACCATCTTAGGGTGCAGAAACTTGGTTCCTGCATCCCCCCATACTGCTTCGGGTGAGACTTCAATCCACACTTCAGGATTGATGCCAAAAGGGCCCGTAGTGTAGGGATTTTCTTGGCTAATTAACGTTGAACCTAGGTCAAGGACCATCAAGCCAACAAATGGTTCCATTGCCAGGACCAGGATTTGCATAAAGAGATATGTGATGTCACATCACTGGAATCCAACTAAGAAGGAGATCAAGGACTAGTTGGATAGAAAGATCCACAAATTCGCGGCACAAGGGAATAGGAATCTGCGACGGACGAAAGAACTGTGGTTGGACAGATATATGTACACAGAGATACACGAGATCTTCTTATGTTCCTTCCCGGTCGAATTGTACGAGTGGATTGTGAAATTGGCAGATGGCCAAGGAAGGTGGAGGTTTAATGGTCCAATAGTCTAGACCTCGAAGTTAGTGTAGATATTAGAAGCCTTTGAAGATAAGATCGCACATGTTGTCGATCATTGGCTCAATCATATCATAGGAGGGTTCATGATAGAGTTCACGGTAGATACCTTAGTTAGTTACAACAAAGAAGAGCGCTGCTTCTTTAAGGGGCTGTGAGGTAAGTATTTAAGGTCTTTAAATACCTGGATTAAGATTCTCTTGTGTGAAAAGCGGGTTATGCAACTACCTTGAAGTTTGGGGCTATGCAAAGTGGAAAGACCTTCAGGGAAAGAGGGAAAATAGGCCCTGAATATAGCTTGTTGATTGAACCTCCTCTGAGTGACGACGAGGAAGAAACATAGGCTTCTCCACACAGTGTTGTTTCGTTGATGAAGCAAGGGTTCCCGCGAATACCCCATCCACCCACACTGCCTCCATCTTCACCTCTGCCACATACACCTTCACCTACACCACCGCCACCTCCACCACTGTTTAGTATGGTGAACTCAGTAAAGTTACCTATGTTCAAGGGCTTGTGAAATGAGGATCCGAACCAGTTTTGGTTCATCGCAAAGGCTATATGGGAAGCTTAGGGTGTCACAAATGATCAAATGAAGAAAGAAACATTGGTTAGTGCTTTGCAGGAATGTGCACTAACGTGGTACATTAAGTACTGCACTGATATCCCGATGTCTGCGTTGGAAGATATTCAAACCACGCTGAATAAGGAATTCAGTAGACTGAAGTCTGAAGCGCAATCAATTATGGGATTCAAAGTGATTATGATGAAGCCTGGCGAGACACCCTAGGATCTAGATTAGAGATTGAAGTGTACAATCTGTGAAGCTAACATGAATCTGACAGATGGGCAACACCGTGAATGGTTTGTGGCTTCGCTCCTGCCTCATCTAATGGTTTCTGATCAGAACTTAAACAGGAATGCAACAACTTAGAGATATAATCATAAACACAGACATGCAGTAGAAAAACACTTCATTTCATTAATGGAAAAATACTAAACTATGCTTATAAATAGAATGGAAATAAGATAGCTCGGGCGATGTTAGCTTATCTCTGAGGAGAGATGCGGTGGCTACATGCCTCTGAACTGTGTTAAAATGAGGCTCAAAGGCCTATTTATTATTGAGAAATAATGGCTAACCCTAAACATCTAAAAAACTAACCTTAGGAGATGAAGCACCAAAATTGTGGGCCCCATTTGGGTAAATTGGTACATCAACTTCCTAGGGTCGTAACTTTGGCATACGATCTCCATTTTGCTATCATAATACCTCGTTTCAAAGATCTCGAAGAGAAGTTGAAAACAAATAGGCAAGTCAATTTGGGAAGATTCTGGTCTCTCTGTTTTCCCTATAAACACCGTTTAGGGCCTTAAAATGGCTACGAAAGTTCAGGACCCCAAAAACTTCCAAATATAGTAAATTGTGTTACACTTAAGGAAATCGAAAAACTAAAAGAGACAGTGTTGGGGGTCCAAGTGGAATAGGCAGGTGGCCACCAATATCCACTTGGATCATTCCTCCCCCCTTAGGAAGAAATGGTCCCCATTGCGTTGAGTGCCTCCAGGAGATGGGGAAACTTCAACTGAACTTAGTCCCTGGTGAGCCACTTGCCTTGGTGAAGGAGTTGGCCAGCTTTGATAGTTGGATCTTCTGCTAGTGAGTGTTCTTGATCTGTGTCCATGATCCAATCAATGGTGGCCTATTCCATGTAGTGTGGGTTTAGCTCTATTGGTGTGAGTTGTTTTGCAATGTCAACTATGTCCAACAATGGTGGGAAGTATGGCCGAAGGTGATCTACATTGAACACTGGGTGTAGAACAAGGAACGATGGGATGCTGATCTCAAAGGCATTGTCACCGATGTCCTTGGTGATGGTGTATGGCCCATATCGAAGCGGGAAAAGCTTGCGGTGGGGCCCAACAAGGCGCTCTTTCTGCAAATGAAGCCAAACATTGTCACCCACCTGGAACTTGTGTGACACCCGATGTTGATCATGGCATTGCTTGTACTTGGCATTGGATCTGTCCAATATATCATGGACCTATTGGTGGATGTGTTGAATGCGCTCAATGAAGCTGTTAGCCCTTTCAGCTTCAAACTGCACGTGAGCCGAATCTACCTGAGTGGCTGTAAATGGTATGGCCACATCAATGGGGCATAATGGCTGAAATCCTAGCCCTACCTGAAAGGGGTTATGGCCTATTGAGCTATGGAGAGCTCTGTTGTAGTTGTGTTGGACATAGGGGAGACTTTCATCCCATGTGCGTGGATGCTTCGAGTTGTACATGCATAGAATGTGTACAATAATTCTGTTGACAACCTCTATTTGGCCATCAGTTTGGGGATGGAAAGTTATGGAATTAATGAGTTTTGTATCCAGCATCGACCAAAGAGTTGACCAAAATGCAGTCAGGAATCTGCTATCCTAATCTGAGATAATGGATTGAAGGATCCCAAAGTGTACCCACACTCGCTCAAAGAAGAGCTTAGCAATGGCCTCTGCTGAGATATTCTTCTTGTAGGCTGCCACGATGGCCATCCTAGAGAATCTATCGACGACCAAGAAAACACAATCATTGTCGTGCTTAGTAGAAGGAAGTCCTGACATATAATACATGGAGACAGATTCCCAAGGCTGGCTAGGTGTAGGTAGAGGAGTATACAAGCCTTGCTTCTTGATGGTTGGTTTCGAAATGGCGCAAGCAGTGCAGGATCTAATGTACTTCCCAACATCCTGACTAAGTTTCAGCCAATAAAAATACTTCTACCATACCGCCACTATTTTCCCTACTCCGAAATGTCTAGTGACCCGACTATAGTGCGCCTCCCAAATCATCTTGGCATGCTCACTTGAAGGAACACATATGTGTCCCAAGTGGCATAACAGTGCATCCTGAAAGTGAAAATTTGGAACTTTCTTCCCTTCTAGGAGTGTCTGGTATATGCTGCCGAATTTTGGACCACTCTTGTAAACATTCGGCCAGCCCGATGTCTCGTGCCCACAGGAGTCTAGCACAGTGATCAACACCATGACCGGTGGTCTACTGAGGCAATCAGCGACATTATTGGCGATGTGCTTCTTATACTTAATGTTCAAATGGAAGTGTTGCAGATAGGTGGACCATTTCTGATGGCGATCGTTTCGCAACTTCCCTTGTGTTTGTATGAACTGTAGAGGCTAGTTGTCTATGTGGATGACCTTTCCTTCCCTAGAATGTAATGCTTGCATTGACGATGGGCCTGTACAATGGAATACATTTCTTTGTCATAAGTGGGGTACTTTCAAACTCTGTCTAAAAGTGTCTCACTTTGGTAAGCCACTGGATGCCCACGTTGAGTAAGAACTGCCCCAATAGCATAGTCAAAGGCATCTGTCTCAATCTCAAGTGGTTGTTGCAGGTTTGGTAATGTGAGTACTAGTGCAGAATAGAGGTGATTCTTCAACTTGGAGAGTGCTCATTGATGGGTTTCTGACCAAAAGAACTTTGCTTTCGATCCACCCTTGGTGACTTGACTTAAAGGCCAAGCGATATGGGAGAACCCCAACATGAACTTTCGGTAGATATTGGTAAGACCCAAAAAGTTGTGGAGCTTTGTTAGAGTGGTTGGGGCTGGCTAATCTTGAATGAATTGTATCTTGGATGGGTCCACATGTACACCCTCCTCATCAATGTTGTACCCCAGATATTGAACTTGGGTTAGGCCAAAGGTGCATTTCTCCAAGTTAGCACACAACTTGTGTTGTCAAAGGGTTTGAAGGACCTGTTGAATATGGTGGAGGTGTTCTTCCCAACTCTTGCTGAAGGTCAAGATGTCATCTGGATACACCACCACAAATTCATTGGTGAAGGGTCAAAAGATGTCGTCCATCAGTCTCATGAAGGTTGTAGGGGCGTTCGTCAATCCGAACGACATGACTAACCATTCGAAAAGGCCCTCCTTGGATTTGAAGGCAGTCTTCCATACATCGGAGGGTTCGATAGGCACCTGGTGATAACCTGACTTCAAGTCAATCTTGCTGAAATATTTGGGCCCCTTGAGCTGGTCCAGAAGTCCATCAATCCACGAGATTGGGTGCCTATTCCGGACAGTGATCTTGTTCAGCGCCTGATAGTCAATACAGAGTCTCTAGGTCCCATCCTTCTTCTGTACCAATACAATCGGGCTCCCACAAGGTGATGAGCTTGGCTTGATGTGCCCTTTCTACAGTAGTTCTTGAATCTACCTCTTGATCTCATTGTTCTCCAGAATAGAGCATCGATATATCGGTCCATTAGGGAGTGGTGCACCCGGGGTCAGATCGATGGAGTGCTTGACTTGACAGTGCAGAGGTACCCCTATGGGTGAGGTGGAAATGTCCTTGTACTCCTCCACAACCTTGTCCATCTGTTACTGCTGTGCAGAGGAGCCCTGCCTAGAAGTCGTGGCCACAACCTTCTTATTTCCTTGGGGGTGAATCATAAGGAACATGAATTTCCTGGTCTAGGAAATGATCTTACTGCATTGGTTTGCAGTGATCAAAGAGATGGTGGCAGGTGGGGCTACCTCCGATATCCTATACAACGTATTTGCCAAAGTAATAATTATAGAGCAAGGTCTAGACTCATATACATCATGTCGCTTCCACAAGTATGGTTGTCCTAAAAATACATCAGAAAGTTCAAGAGGAGCAATGTCACACAATACCTCATTCATGAAGGGCTTGATGCTATAGGGAAGGCGGCACAACTGGCTGACGTGAAGATCTCATCCTTGGTGAAGCCTCCTAATGGTGTACGACTGTGGATGTGTTGTAGTCTTTAGGCCCGGACACTTCACGACTTTTGCTAAAATGAGGTTCTTTTGGCTCCCACTGTTGACAATGAACTGCAGCGAAGAACCCTTCACCCACATCTGTGAGTGGAAGAGGCGTTCCCCCTCCTCTGGATCTTCAAGCTCAATTTTCTGGATCTTTGTGGTAGCCGCAGTGGCATTGGGCTCCACATCAATGATATGCTTCCCTTTTCCAGTCCCCTTGTCGAGTTTTGATTCAAAGTTGGAACCCGTGTCTGATTCAGAAGCCTTTAGCTCGGCCTTCAGCTCAGCGACTGCTTGGCCCGACACTCACTTGTATTGTGAGTGGAGCACTTATGGAACTCACACCATTTTCTCATGTCCTTATTTGTCTTTATGGCATTTTTCTTTACTTGTGGCTTCGGTGGGTTGTCCTAGGCAGACCCACCTTGGCTTGGTCCCTTGTTCTGTGGTTTGGGGGCGCCTTTTCCTGATTCGCAGCTTCGAAGTCCCACTTCTTTTGTTTAAACTTCTACTCAATTTTTACAGCGTACCGATACGCCGTGCCAAGCGAGGAAATGTCCAGGAACTCCATCTCGTCCCAGATGTACTTATGTAGACAGCCACAATACTTGAGGACCAAATGCCGCTTAGTATCCTTGATACCCAGCTTTGTGAGAAGGGTATGGAAAGTATTTGTGAACTCCATCACATCTTGGTCCCTTCCCTGCCGTAGCATGGTCCACTTTGTGTATTTATCTTCATAGCTCCTGACAGGGTAATACTATTCCTTGATGGCATCTTGGAAAGAATTCCAAATGGGTGTAGCTGAAAACAACAAGGGTTCACTCTCGTCCTTTTGTTCAGAGTAGGTTTCCCACCAGTCCTTGACGTGTGGGGCGGCTTTGAGAAGTGCAAACGTAATCTTTTCTTGATTGGAAAAGTCATGAACTAAAAAATATCCTTCCAATAGATTTAACCATTTATCTACGACGTTTGCATCTATCAGGCCTTCGAATATGGGAATATCAAATTTAACTTGTACCTTAAAAGGAGTGTTGCCTCTAGAGTGGCTGCTAGATGAAGATGCATCGCATGTGGGTAGCTATTGAAGGATCTAGGCAAAGTTGTCCATCATCACATCCCTCTGTCGCTCGAGAGCTTCCTCAAGCAACATTTTGAAAGTATTTCCTGCCCCCTCGTCTTTCTTTTCTTCTGCCATGGGAGGCCGTCAGGTTTTGTGAGGCTGATCCTGCAATGGTTCAACCAGATCGAGCCCTAATTCCTTATACCCTGACCTCGTTGGGGACATGCAAAGAAAAATAGAGAAATAGCAGACCGCTCTGATACCACTGATCCGAACTTAAATAGGAATGCAACAACTTATAGATATAATCATAAACATAGAGATGCGGCAGAAAAACACTTCATTTCATTAAAGGAAAAACATTGAACTATGCTTAAAAACATAATGGAAATAAGATAGCTCAGGCGATGTTAGCTTATCTCTGAGGAGAGATGTGGCACTTATATTTATAGAAATTTGGAGGCACTTCAAACAAATGTTGGATCTCATTCATGATGAAAAATAGGTTTTCAACCCTGTTGTAGAGACTCTGCCCTGATGCTGGCCCTGATTCTTCTGAAGTACTGGGCCTTTCTGTAATCTGATTTGTAGCAAATGTGTTGACCCTTTTGGCATAATTTTCATGGGAAAGTAGTCTTCCTGCGCTGTTCAGTAAGATTTGAAGACCTCTGTTCTGCAGTGCTACAAATTTGTCCATGAATTTATTAACCTCTGTCTGCATATCATGGCTTCTTCTTTCTAGTGTTTGCACCAGGCTTCTTAGTGTTAGGACTCTTTTTATTAGCTGGATGGTTTCAGTTCTACTGGAGATTCCCATTGCTGCCAGTTGAGCACTTGTTCTGTTATTAAGCACATTAATCATTCTATTGGCAACCTCAGGCATATTGCCTAGAGATGCCCTTGATCTCTGGATTTCTCTGTGTGCTTTTCCTATGAGCTCTATTTGCTCATGAATGGTCTCAATGTATTGCCATTGATCAGTGATTGATTGGCCAATGTTGGCCCATAAAACTTTCTTAAGCTCAGCTATCACTTTGTCAAGTGTGAGCTCCTTCTCCAGCTCCTTTATCTTCTCTTTGAGAGCCTTTATCTCTCTTCCTTTCTCAGCAACACTTTGTTTTGATTTATCATATCTTTCATTCAACTTGACCAAATTTTCCCTGGCCTCATTTAATTCTGCCATTTGGGCTTCCAGAGCTTGGATTTCATTTTTCAGTTTCTGCATGTCCAGGCTTGGAGCCTGCTCTGTTGGTGGCGCTGGTGCTGATGTGGAAGGTGCTGCCTGTTTTGTCCGTTCAGTGGGAGGAGCAGTAGTTTGAGGAGGCTCCTCAAGGTTGATTATCTCTGGAGGAGGCTGAGATGTTTGTCCGCCTTCTTTTTGTTGTAATGCTGCCTGCAGTGCAGCCTGTGCAGCCTCTGATTCTCCCAATTTCTCCTGTGTCTGGATCAGCTGCTTGTATAATGACACCAGCATAGCTGCTGCATCTTGGTCATGTCTCAGCTGTGCAACTTCTCCAGTTTGTGGGTGAATGGTTGCTGGGACTTTTACCATTTTCCTTAGCGTTGCCATATCTGCATCTCTCAACTTCAATAATGCTTGTACATCCTTGATGTCCTTGGGATCATGCCCAAGTTCTATGATTATCTCCTCTAGGGCTTTGATTCTGTTGTCCTTTGCTTGAGAGGATGCTCTCTCCAACTCCAGTTGGGCAACTGTATTATTTAGGCTATTTTCTAGCCTGTAGTTCTCCAATGTCTTATCTGCCAAGGAGGCATATACCATCTCACCCGTTTGCTTATGTAATTCAATTTTATCCATTGGGTGGATGTCCTTGGCAAGGACCTCAAGGTTGGTCCTTATGTAATCTGCAGCTGACTGCGGCTGCAACACTGCTGGCGTAAAATGGCTCATGATCATTTTGCCCTGCTGGACATCATATGCAGACATTAGTCTTTGCTGGTTAGTGGGAGCCATTTTCAACAAATGATTATATAGTTGTACTCTTATGGGCTCATTCCTCTTCTTTATATCAATGAACTGCTGCTTGATGCCCACCTCAACTCCTCTTTGCTGGCTTGAGGAGCTGACTTCTCCTCCCACTGTCCTTTCTTGTTCCTACTGGAAGGAACTTGCAGAAGCCTCCATACTAGGTGGGCCCATGCCCAAAGATTTCCCTATTGGCATTTCTTCCTCAGAAAGGGGATTCATTCTGTGTCTTTTCTCCCCATGAGTTGTTGATGTTGTGAGGGGAGTTTCTCTGTCCCTCTTTCTACTTATGTCTTCTTTTTGTGGGGTTTGGAGGACTGAGGCCTCCACTGTTGTCTCCTGCCTAGGAGGCAGAGTATCCTGACCTTGCTGCCCGGTGGATTTTTGGGCCTGTGATGTTTGCTCTTGTTGCACTGGCTGTTCTTTTTCTTACTGCCCCCCTTGTTGCTGTTGTTCCTGTGGCTGTTGTTGCACTTCCTGCTACTGTGCCTGTTCATGAGGTGGCTGCTGTGGCTCCATCTCTTTCTCTTTGCCTTTGCCAGAGGTTTGATCAGTGTATTTGGCTGCTTGCTGATGTGTTGTGGAGGATGAGGCAGCTGCTCCCACTTGAGTGCCTGGAAGAGCAAATACCTGTGCACAAAGCTCTAAGTCAGCCATATTTTGGAGATTTTTAACTGCTCTTTGATTTAATTCTTCTTGTGTGACAGCTTCCTCTAAGGTGCCTCTCCTCCACTTTATTTGATTTGCATATTTTTCTATGTGAGGCAACCTTACGTGGTCATAACTGGCCAGCCTATACTTGACCCTTCTTAAAGTTATGAAGTGATTGGGGTCATAAGGTTTCCAAAGGAAACTGGTCTGTAGGCCAAGGGATTCTAGCATTCTGTCTGCTTCTTGCCAACCTTCCTCCCTTTTGTTGTAAATGAAGTGGCCTAATTGGTTTCTTACTTTGAGTTGTGCCTTCTTGCCTTTGCCTGAAAAATGTAGCACATCAGCGTTCCCAAACTGCCTGAAGTATTCAAGGGCAAACAATCTCATGGGCACATATTTAGGCAGTCTGTAAGGGGGCAACTCACACCCATATATTCTGATGACTGTGTGGTTTTGGTAATAGTACCGATCCCCAATGCTGTAGACCTTGGACAGCTGAAGAATCCTCTGCATCTCATCAGTTAGTCTAGGAGGAGGTGAGCTCAGAAGCAGAGACATGGCTGGGTGGATGAAAAGGTCTATAAACTCACAATAAGTGTATGGAGAACAAGATCTGCAATGGATAGCAGAGGACAAATAGACTACTGACCTTGGATTGCCTTGTGCATCCACTCTCTTCATAGCAAAGTGAAATTTCTCATGTTGATAATACAAAATTAAGTGGTAGATGTAGGAGGTGTATCTAAACACCCTTTCTCTTGCCAAGTTCATCAATTGCTCATGTATTTTGTTAGATATGTAGGTGGCATAGTCATAGCAGATTGGAGGCTTGCCAGGGGAAAACATGAGCATCATCACCAGCACAGTTTCATCAACAAACTCAATTGAATTATAGCCCAGAATGGGACTGATCATGTCTACAAGGTCTCTGCCCAATTGGTTGAGGTAAACATGAGAAATGGGAGGGTACTTCACAGTGTCAGATTCAATGTATAATTGATTTAGTTTGGTGATCTGAGCATCTGTCAATTTAGCTCCTTGCTTTATTAGATCAGTCAGTGATAAAGGAGCTAATTTCTTCTCAGTTTTGAAGTGCAACATCTCTTTGATGGCTTCAGGGGTGACATAGAAAATGACTGAGCCTGAAGGGTCAATCACAGCCCTCTGAGTGGCGTCGTAGCAGTCAGCACACAGGTAGATTAGGTCAGGGAACTAGTTGACCTTAGGGAGCTTGAAGATAGGGAGGAAAGAATCCCAAATGCCCAATACATCTGTTCCAGTCTCGTGTTTAATCTTCAATTCGTTTAACAAGTGGATGTGGTACTTGTTGTGCATTAGCATTTCTTCTGATATCTGATAATCCAGGTCTGCTAATGGTTGCCATTCCAATTCTCTCTGAGGGGCATTTAATGGAGCAATGTTCAAGGCTACAGGAGCTACTGGTGCATCCATGGTTACTTTAGGCTTCTGTTTGTATGCACTGATGTTACTATGCAGAGCAACACAGAGGAGTATTTTTGCAATATAGAGGTGAATTGCCAGGAAGAGAGGGTAAATTGTAACAACAGCAATTGGAATACTGCACAGAGGACTACTAGAGCAAATGCTCGGCCTTAAAACTCTCTTCAGGGTGAATTGGTGCGGCTTGGGTTCTTAGTTCACGAATGCGCGAACTAACTGTATGTTTTGTGAGAATTTGGCTAAACAAGGCTCTGCAGGTGAATTTCTACTTTACAATTGAAAATGGAGGCTAGCCACAGGGGATTTGCCGGTAAATTATAATCTTGCCCACTCTTTTAACTTTGTTTCTGACAATTATGGACACAACCGAGCGCAGGGGAGGTAAATTTGATAAATACCTGGTGAATTGCTTGGCAAAGTTTGCAAATGCAGGTGGGATGGAAGCGCCGAAGGTCTCCTGGTTGATTTCAACTGGTCGGCGATGGATTTGGACATAAAATGCATGCAGGGGGAGTAACAGTCTTTTTCGCAAAAGTAACGAAAAACATGAATTTTGGCCAAAATATGGATTTTTGGGTTATTTGGCGCTTTTTTTTGATGACGTCAGCATGACGTCATCAGGTGGGGTCAAGGTCGGATGATGTCAGCAGGACGTCATCGAGTGACGTGGCGGCTTGAGAGTGGTCCACGGGGATGATGAGGTGGCGGGCAGGTTAGAGCAGTGGCGGACGGGGGCGCTGACGCGGCGGTGAGGTAGCAGTGACGTTGGTAAGGCAGGTTCACAGAAACCGAAAACGGTAAGCGGTATAATATCGCATCGCTCTCTATACGGAAGCGGAATTGTCAGAGGGCGCTCCAATACGATTTGGGGGTGACGCGTGGCAGAGGCCTTGACGTCACCCTCTTACATATTTCGGAAGGTAACTTTCGGACATTGGGCCCGGTCCGAAATGCATGAGAGCCGTCGGATGAAAAGGGCCAGATCCGACGGTCGACGGATCGTTAATGTGCCAGGTCAATACGGATGTGGGCGGGGTTTAAAATAATATATTTTTTGGAAGATGTGCCCGGCGGGAACCTTTGGAGTTTGGAAAATTTATATGGTTTCCAATGTATTTTTATAAAAACGCGCATAGCGCCCAAACTTTGGGTAAAATGAAAAAGTGGGTTTTCATGTGTGTTTGCAAATAAAGCGGGTTAGGGGTGAAAATGGGATTTTTTACAAGGTTCTTTTGCAAATGAAGGGGTTAATGGTTTAGATTACTTCTGAAGGGGAAAGAGGGGTTGGGTTTGGGTTCTTAAACTGACCGGATGTCAATTTAATCCCTGACAGTGAACATATGGCTATAATGCCAGGGGGGAAGGGATACTTATAGAATGCTTGGGGTTTATACACCATAGTGTTTATAATAATAGGGAAAGGGTAACATAGGGGATTTAGATAATAAGAAGTTAGGGGTTAATATGAATGGAAGAAGTGAATGAGGGGTGATATCACTAAGTTTATGTGAAAACAACTTAGATTAGGGAGTAGATGAAAATGAAAGGATTTTAGACAAGAAATGTGGCTTTTAAAGGAATAGGAACCAACATAAAACCTTAAATTCTTTCATGAACACAACTAATGAAGGGATGTTAGTAATGAATGTGAAACAGGAAAAAGGGAGTTAGTCATGCTCCTTTGCTTTGCTGCAACATGATGGAGAAGAGGAGCTTCTCTATGCACTGTTGTTCCTTTATGCTAGACCAGCAGAACTCATTTGAAAGTAATAGCATTTCTGCAACCCCATCTACCTACCCATCTACTTGTCTAGCATTTTTTTGTTTCTTCATGGAGGGTGCACTTAGACTTGCAGACCCTTATGTGCCTTTTCTTTTCTTTTGGCTTTTTCTTTTCACTTTCTATCTAAGGCTACCCTTATTGCTTCCAAAGTCCCAGATTAAGCAGTTGGGAACCTTACTTCTCTACCTAGCTACTGGTCTGCCAAGATTAAACAGTTTGGACAGACTTCTTTCTCTATTCTACAACAAAAATTGAAACATGGCATGATCCAGATTAGGCTGTTGGACCATCCATCAAAATTGAGACTACATCAAGCTATATACACATCAAGCTATATACACATGTTGCCTTTCCTTGAAAATATGGGATCTTTGCATCACCAAAGCAGAGCATATTTGGAACTTTCTTTGCCAATCATGAAATATGAAACCTATTGGTATAGGTAGCTAACAGTGGCTCCACATGGGGATGGTTTTTCCTTTTGAAAGACCAAGAACAGCAGGTCAGAATGCCTTGGCCCTTGACTTCTTGTATCAAAACTTGGAGTATTCCTCTTTGAAATCCCAAAATTTTGCTCTTCCCATCATGGTGAATCTCTGAACTTATTTGCCTTTTGCTGATAACTAATAAAACTTGAGAAACTGCATTTTTACATGTTAACAGAAAGTAATATATACACCAGGATATGTACAAGGGAGAATTAGACTACACTCATGGATAGTAGTCAAAATAGTGCTTCAACATCCTGCCATTCACAGGACCTTCATCCAAATCAGTTTCATCAAGATTCCTAAGGAAGTAAGTATTATTTCCTTGCACTACTTGAACAGCAAATGGTCCTCTCCAAAGGGAATCAAATTTTCCATATTTTCCTTTATCTTCCCTTCTTGAATCCCACTTGAGGACTTTATCACCTATGTTGAAGTCTTCTGCCTTAGTCCTTCTATCAAAAGCTTTCTTTAATTTTTCTTGTAAGACTTGAACTCTGCTATAAACTTGATCTCTAGTTTGCTGCAAACATATAATTTGATTTACCCCTCTTTGCACATCATTTGGTTCAGCCTGGCTTTCTTGAAGAAGTTTCATGACAGGAACCCCTAGTGATGAAGGAAATTTGGCTTCTAATCCATAAACTAACTCATATGGGCTGATCCCAATTGATCTCTTGGTTGTTAGTCTATCTGCCCATAGGGCATTGACAAGCTTCTTATGCCAATTCTTCTTATTTTCTTCCAACACTTTCTTTATGATGTTTACAAGGATTTTATTTGATGATTCTGCTAGGCCATTTCCTTGGGGATAGTATGCAGTAGAATGGCCCAGGGTAATGTGAAATTTGTGGCAGAAATTCACCATCTTCTTAGATCTGAAGGCAGCAGCATTGTCTGTTATTATCTTATCAGGACAACCAAATCTAGAAAGAATATTGGTCTCCAGGAACTGAATGATAGTGGAATCATTTGCTTGTCTGCATGGAACAGCTTCAATCCATTTAGTAAAGTAGTCTGTAGTTGTTAGAATCCATCTATGTTGGCCTGAAGATGAGGGATGAATTTCTCCAATGAAATCCAAGCCCCATTGTTGAAAAGGTCTCTCTGTTGCAATGGGCCTCAAAGGAAGTGGCAGTAACTTTCTCTTTCCCTCAAACACTTGACATTTATGACATGAGGTGGTAAATTTCTTGACATCAGAGAAAAGAGTAGGCCAATAGTAAACAGCCCTCAGTATCTTATCCACAGTGGACTTCCAATACAAGTGTCCACCACAGTCACCTGCATGAAATTCTTTGGTGACATTGTCAGTCTCATTCTCAATCAAGCAGTTTAACAGTATACCCTCGTGGTTTTTCCAAAGCAAATTTCCATCCATAACACAAAATCTTGAAGCTTTCATTTTTAGGAACCTACATTTAGTTCTGGACAATCCTGGGGGAGCACACAGGTTTTGTAACACATAACAGATATCAGAATACCAAGGGGATTGTTCAAAGGCTACATTGATCTTTGGAGTCGCCAGCTCCGGTTCATTGTCCAGCTGGTTTATGTCTAAGGCTTGGAAGTTTGCTTCTGTCATTAGTTTGGCCAAACCTTGCCCTTTTATTAGTTTTGTAGGTTTTATTTCAATATCAAATTCCAAAATGTTGGCAATCCATTTTCCTCTTCTGCCCTCTAAGTTTTCTTGAGTGAGTATGTCTTTCACAATGGGAGTTGGCACATAAGCTATAATATGATAATAAAGGATGTAAATCCTGAACTCTTTAATGGCCTTGACCAAAGCATAAGCTTGTTTCTCCATGATCTGATATTTCAGAGGTGCATCTCTAAGAGCTCTACTAAAGAAAGCAATGGGTTTCTCATTTCCTTGGTCATCTTTCTGTAATAGAACAGCAGCAATGGTATGCTGGGAGGCAAAAGAAAAAATGATAAATTCTCTATCAAATTTGGGATTTGTTAAGACGGGGGTTTGGGTAAGGGCCAATTTTATACCTTCAAAGGCTTGATTTGCTTCTACTGTCCATTTCACTTTTGAATCCTTCTTTAGCATATTGTTCAATAATCTGATCAGTTCTGCTAAGTTTGGGATAAACCTTCTTAAGAAATTGATCTTCCCTAAGAAAGCTTGCAATTCTTTGATGTTTCTTGGGTGGGGCATTTGTAAGATAGCTTGTATCCTGTCTGGGTCAATTCTTATGCCATCCTTTGAAATGATATGCCCTAACAGCTTACCTTCTTCCAAACCAAATAGAGACTTCTTGGGATTCAAGGAAATTCCATATTTCCTACATGTTAAGAAGATCTGCCTTAAATGCTTCAAGTGTTCTTGGTCAGATTTTGAGAAAGGTGTGAGGTCATCCAAATAAATGACAAGAAAGTCATGAATCTCTTTGGCAAAAGCAATATCCATTGCTCTTTGAAATGTTGCTCCTGCATTTTTCAATCCAAAAGGCATTTTTACATACTTGAAAGTTCCCCACGGGGTTGTGAATGCAGTTTTGTCTTGATCATCAGGGTGCACTAGGATTTGATTAAAGCCTGAGAATCCATCAAGTAATGAGATCCTTGAGGCCCCTACCACTCTTTGGAGAATGTGATCCATCTTGGGTAAAGGATAGTTGTCTTTGAGGGACACTTGGTTTAGATTTCTAAGATCAACACAAAGTCTTATCTCACCAGTTTTCTTTCTTGTAGGTACCAAATTGGAAATCCAATCAGAAAACCTGATGGGTGCTATGATGCCGGCTTTAAACATTTTTTGCAGTTCTTTTTCTATTGAAGGGAGAAGCATGGGATTGATCCTTCTCAATTTCTGCTTAAATGGCTTCTGATTAGGCTTGAGAGGGATAGTATGCTGGATAACCGAGGTGTCATAGGATTTTAAATCCTCATAACCCCATGCAAAGACATCTTGAAACTCTTTGAAGAGGTCTATGTATTTAGGTTTTTGATCAGGAGGTAAGGAAGCAGACAATTTTATTATCTTGGGCTTCTCAATAGTTCCAATGTTGCATTCCTCAATGGCAGCGTTAAGGGGCTGCATTTTTGGTTTTCTAGGGATATCATTTGAGTCAAAGATGTCCTCTAATGGAGTTAGGCCTGTTGGAAGAAAATTGTCTTTCAGCTCTATGATCTCAGCCTCTGTAGCAGCTATTTCTTCATAACTGGTTTGTTGAATTTCTTGTATGTTGTTTTTGTTAAAAATTGTTGGATGTAGGATTTGGCGAGCTGTCTTAGGTGATATTGGCTTGTTGTTCTGTTCACTCTGTATTTGTGATTGACTTGCTCCCTCAGTGTCAATGTTTAATCCTACAAATTCTTGTTGCAAGGTTAAGAAATTATTTATTTGTGTGTCATCTTCAAATACTTGCCAATCTTTAACATTGTTTGGAACAGAAGGTCTGTGTTTTACCTCAGCTTTAAAGCAATGGCCAGGTTCAAAGGGTAGCTTGCAGGTACTTGCAAATGTGGCTAAACTATGAGCATGAAGATTGTGAGTCCTAGAAATTTTGGCAATTTGAAATTCAGTGAAGGAATTTAATATTTCAGCAACAGCAGATCTATAAGATCTCAGTCTTTTGTCATTGGTGACAAAATTACCCTTTACTTGTTGGACAACTAGGTCAGAATCTCCTAGTATTGAAACCTATGTGGCTTGTAAGAATTTTACTAGTTTGAGGCCTAGTAAAAGAGCTTCATATTCTGCCATGTTATTAGTGCATCTGAAATTTAGCCTATAGGCTTGACCTTCTGCATGATTGTTCTGCTTGTTATGTATCCAAACTCTAGCTCCTGCCCCTAATTTGTTGACTGACCCATCAAATTCAAGGAACCATAGGATCTCTTGTTCTAGGGGGGACTTAATAACTTCTCTGTGATCTGGGATTGTGAGTTGAAGTTCTGGTTCTTCATTTAGTTGGTCTTTTAGGACAACTTCATCACTTGATTGGATCAGCTTTATTTCTAGAGCAGCAGCCTGTTCATTAATGTTCTGATCTTGCTTGAGTGTCTTGGTTTCATCATCATTTGTAAGACCTGAATTATCATTGAAGAGAATATATGAATCTATATCAGAATGGACAGCATATATGGGAAAGTTTTGAGGTTTTTCTTCATTGCTGACCATGTATTTCATAAGTGACTCTCTATATAACCTCTTGGGTTGACCAAAGACTGAGATGGTTGCATACGACATGTCTAATTGTAGGGAACCTTGGAGTTTATCCCCCCATGATCTTGATAACAGCATCCCATATTTGGGTGGGATATCAGCAACTACAACATCCATTAGAATTGTTTTATTTGGGTACTGAACTAGGGACACACATAAGTCTTTTATTAAGCCTAAACACTTAACTTGGCTGGAGTCAAATGAGAATAGGTCCTTATATGGTCTTGTAATATCTAGATTCAATCTTTCCATGACTGATTTAGGCATCAAGTTGTGAGAGGCACCTGAGTCAAACATTGCATTGTGTAGTATCTTATCATGAACATGTAGGCTGACATAGAAAGGTAAGACCCCTATAACTGCTGTCTTTCCATCAACCTCTGGACCAAAAAGCAATTCTGGGGTGTCATCCAACACATTGACATTATCTTTATTACGAGTAATTTGAAGGGACTTCTTGATTTGTTGTCTATAAATGTCATGCTTGGCTAGTTCTGAAAGAGGAATTGCTACCTTCAATTTGCCAATTTCAGCTTCTAAGTCAAAAGGTTTATCAGGTTGGGTCTTGGTATTTTGGTTAATAGCCCTTTCCTTTTCAATGGAATCCTTGATGCCCTCCTCTTGATTCTCTTTCTGATCTTGAGGCTTATCCCTTTTACTTGTCTTTTGAGAAATGTTGCTTGGGTTGTGCTGGAAGGGTGTTGTATCCACTGGTTGCTGTTTTGAGGGGGATGTTTCAGTTATTTCCTCAACTGTTACCTCATCTGCAATCGGACTAGTTTTGTCACTTGGTTCTGTGACAATAGCTTTCTTAGACTGCAGAGTGTCCTTTGTCTTGTCAGGCTGTGTCACATTTATAGTTCTGCTTCTTAGCTTGTATTGCTTATGAACTTCATAAACAGCTGTGTCATATCCTTGTTTAAAGTCAAATGACTCACTCAACCTGGTTTGGAATTTTTGAATGTCATCATCCTTATGATCCTCTTGACTCAGAAAAACTTGCTGCTCGTCATTCAGGCCCATCAGGTTAATGTGGGTGTCATCTGTTTTCTCATTTGAAGTGGATGCCTCAGTATAGTTTTCCTGGAAAGGAGGCCTTATGTCTGGATCAGAACCAGTTTTGCCAACGTTTGGGCTTTGATTTCTCCTAAAATTTGGATTCCTGATAGGGTTATTTTGTGGTGCTTCCCATGATGACTTTCTCTCAACTGATTCTACTCTATCACCCAATCTCTTCATACCAGTGAGTATTGCATCCAGTTTTTTATCAAAGGCTGAGGGTTCTTCTTTGAAAGTGGTTCTCTTTTCCAATCTTGCCCTGTTTCTTTTGGCAATCAGGTTAGCCTCTACTGTGACAGCAACCTTTTGGGCATCTTCAAGGGTTTCAGGGGCTCTTTCCTTCAACTGATATGCCATATCAGGGTCAAAACCATCAGGAAATTTGTACAAGGCTAAATCAGGAGGAGGTCTTAAATTCTGTGGTATTGCGTTATATACATTGTTGAATCTTGCACAATACTCCAAAACGGTCTCTTGAGGACCTCGTTTGATTGTATCATATTCACCAAGTATGTGCAGGGGATCTTTCTTTTTCTCCCATCTGTTAGTAAAGGCTTGATAGAGCTCATCAGGGGTTGTGATGGTATTTACAGCCAGTGATCTAAACCAAGTTCTTACATCCCCTGTCAGGCTCTAAACAAAGATTCTCATTCTCACACTGTCATCATCTATTTCATAGTTCTCATAATGGTCTTGCATCCTTCTGGCATGCTGAATTGTTGTGAAAGGGCCAGTGGAGTCAAAATATGAGATCTTGGATTGGTAGTCCTGAGGTAGAGCTGCAGCATTAGCAGGCAACTGCAGGGGTGCATATCTATTAGCCATAGTTGCAGGATTTATAGGATTGACAGGGATAACATGAACGACTGGTACAACAGGGGTAGTGGGAACGGTAGAAACTAGAGTGTTAGTCAAGGGAATATGTGCAATGGATGGAGGTGTGAAAGGAGGGCTTTGAGATGTGGATGGGGAACTGGGGGAATCAAGGGTAGATCGAAATAGAACCTTGATTGGAGTTGGAACAGGGTTTGGATAAGCTGTCTCAAGACTTAAGTCAGCAAGAGTTTCCTGTCCTTGCTGCTTCCTAATGATTTTAGGGATTATATTAGGATTTTCAAAAACAGTTGGGGGATTGGGGTCAGGATTTGACCTTGTATATCGCAGATTCTTCTTAGGAGCCAGCTTCTGAACTTGTTTTTGAGTATGTTTATTGGAATATTTTTGTGTCTACAAGGGCCAGACAAGATTTTGGAGTGACTGTGTATATCTTAAAGCTAGCATGAAAATTGACTTGAAGCAGCTTAAAGAAATATACAGAACTTAGAAAGTCCTGAGGAACTCCCCAGCGGAGTCGCCAATTATGTTATCACCCAGGTTGTTCCCTTTGACTCCCAAGGGAATACGGCCGGGGTAACCACTAACCAATCTTTGGATTACAGCTTCTAGCCAAGCTATAATCAGAGAGGGCTCTCTCTTTAAAGTTTGTCTCTGTTTTGTGAAGATTTTAGGCTACTTATGGATTCAGGGTTTGGTTTTATGTTTTGGTTGAGGGATGTCTTCTGTACCTAAGGTGGAAGTCTTCAGGCAGTATTAGTCCATTGGGCAATGGAGTCTGTGGCTACAGGTTGTCTGAGATATTAAGTTGAGTTGCTGAAACTGCAGGGCCATTCAAATACATCATGATACAAAATTTAAATTGTGATTATGAACTGTGTTTAACCTGTGAAAAGCAATTAAGAATTTTCCACTAAGCTGGGGTGTAAGAAAGAGATATATTGCACAGGAGCAAACTTGAATTCCTGAAACAACAATCACTGTGAAAGATATAGTTTGGAGGTGCAGCAGTTAAGAATTACACCTTATGACTATAACTGAAGAAAAACATTTTTAACAGCATAGATTGAGCTCACGGTATTCTGTGAATAAATCCTGGAACTATTCTTTTTCTTTGCCATTAACTACGAAACACAGGAACATGAGTGAGCTATGAAAAGATAACAAAACACATAACGAAGAGTTTTTAAGGAGAACTTATTGTGCCATGAAGTATGCAGGAATCCTGTAACTTTCAGCAAAACACCAGAAAGCCTCAGATAACACGGAGCTTTGGAAATTCCATCACTTTTGTATTAATACTCTGAGAAGTTACAGCATAAGAAACTATAGAAGAGAAATCAACAACAACCCCTGCAAACTTATGCGAGGGGGGAATATATACAAACGGTGATACAAAATATTTGAAGCATTGAGTCATCTGAGAAATAAATACATTCACCAACTTGTACAGAAAAGCAGATAAGAAGTTATTACAGCTTTGAATACAACATAAATGCTCTTCAATTTTGTCAGAAGAATTTTTGACCTTTGGAGGCCACTGAGTCGGTTGAATGTTCTGTTATAAATGATGAATGATGTGTCTTTGTAGCTCTGTCATCCTGTAGCTTTTTGGCCCTGTCACCTGTGACTGTCAGTGCTGCTTTAGTGGCCGATTTTTTGCTGAGTTGGCTCAGCCCATTCTTCTCCATACATGCTGATTTTATAAAAATTTTCCTGTGCATGATAACTTATATATTAAAATGAAAAAACTTGAATACAGGCTCTGGTTTACAGTATTAACTGTATCATATTGGTCCAGACCTCCAGTGTGGGCAATTGATGTCTTAGAATTGCCTCTAAAGTCTCATCTGCCTCTGTGTATTTATAGAAATTTGGAGGCACTTCAAACAAATGTTGGATCTCATTCATGATGAAAAATAGGTTTTCAACCCTGTTGTAGAGACTCTGCCCTGATGCTGGCCCTGATTCTTCTGAAGTACTGGGCCTTTCTGTAATCTGATTTGTAGCAAATGTGTTGACCCTTTTGGCATAATTTTCATGGGAAAGTAGTCTTCCTGCGCTGTTCAGTAAGCTGGGAAGACCTCTATTCTGCAGTGCTACAAATTTGTCCATGAATTTATTAACCTCTGTCTGCATATCCTGGCTTCTTCTTTCTAGTGTTTGCACCAGGCTTCTTAGTGTTAGGACTCTTTTTATTAGCTGGATGGTTTCAGTTCTACTGGAGATTCCCATTGCTGCCAGCTGAGCACTTGTTCTGTTATTAAGCACATTAATCATTCTATTGGCAACCTCAGGCATATTGCCTAGAGATGCCCTTGATCTCTGGATTTCTCTGTGTGCTTTTCCTATGAGCTCTATTTGCTCATGAATGGTCTCAATGTATTGTCATTGATCAGTGATTGATTGGCCAATGTTGGCCCATAAAATTGTCTTAAGCTCAGCTGTCACTTTGTCAAGTGTGAGCTCCTTCTCCAGCTCCTTTATCTTATCTTTGAGAGCCTTTATCTCTCTTCCTTTCTCAGCAACACTTTGTTTTGATTTATCATATCTTTCATTCAACTTGACCAAATTTTCCCTGGCCTCATTTAATTCTGCCATTTGGGCTTCCAGGGCTTGGATTTCATTTTTCAGTTTCTGCATGTCGAGGCTTGGAGCCTGCTCTGTTGTTGGCGTTGGTGCTGATGTGGAAGGTGCTGCCTGTTCTGTCCGTTCAGTGGGAGGAGCAGTAGTTTGAGAAGGCTCCTCAAGGTTGATTATCTCTGGAGGAGGCTGAGATGTTTGTCCTCCTTCTTTTTGTTGTAATGTTGCCTGCAGTGCAGCCTGTGCAGCCTCTGATTCTCCCAATTTCTCCTGTTTCTGGATCAGCTGCTTGTATAATGACACCAGCATAGCTGCTGCATCTTGGTCATGTCTCAACTGGGCAACTTCTCCAGTTTGTGGGTGAATGGTTGCTGGGACTTTTACCATTTTCCTTAGCGCTGTCATATCTGCATCTCTCAACTTCAATAATGCTTGTACAGCCTTGATGTCCTTGGGATCATGCCCAAGTTTTATGATTATCTCCTCTAAGGCTTTGATTCTGTTGTCCTTTGCTTGAGAGGATGCTCTCTCCAACTCCAGTTGGGCAGCTGTATTATTTAGGCTATTTTCTAGCCTGTAGTTCTCCAATGTCTTATCTGCCAAGGAGGCATATACCATCTCACCCGTTTGCTTATGTAATTCAATTTTATCCATTGGGTGGATGTCCTTGGCAAGGACCTCAAGGTTGGTCCTTATGTAATCTGCAGCTGGCTGCGGCTGCAACACTGCTGGCGTAAAATGGATCATGATCATTTTGCCCTGCTGGACATCATATGCAGACATTAGTCTTTGCTGGTTAGTGGGAGCCATTTTCAACAAATGATTATATAGCTGTACTCTTATGGGCTCATTCCTCTTCTTTATATCAATGAACTGCTGCTTGATGCCCACCTCAGCTCCTCTTTGCTAGCTTGAGGAGCTGACTTCTCCTCCCACTGTCCTCTCTTGTTCCTGCTGGAAGGAACTTGCAGAAGCCTCCATACTAGGTGGGCCCATGCCCAAAGATTTCCCTATTGGCATTTCTTCCTCAGAAAGGGGATTCATTCTGTGTCTTTTCTCCCCATGAGTTGTTGATGTTGTGAGGGGAGTTTCTCTGTCCCTCTTTCTACTTATGTCTTCTTTTTGTGGGGTTTGGAGGACTGAGGCCTCCACTGTTGTCTCCTGCCTAGGAGGCAGAGTATCCTGAGCTTGTTGCCCGGTGGATTTTGGGGCCTGTGATGTTTGCTCTTGTTGCACTGGCTGTTCTTTTTCTTACTGCCCCCCTTGTTGCTGTTGTTCCTGTGGCTGTTGTTGCACTTCCTGCTACTGTGCCTGTTCATGAGGTGTCTGTTGTGGCTCCATCTCTTTCTCTTTGCCTTTGCCAGAGGTTTGATCAGTGTCTTTGGCTGCTTGCTGATGTGCTGTGGAGGATGAGGCAGCTGCTCCCACTTGAGTGCCTGGAAGAGCAAATACCTGTGCACAAAGCTCTAAGTCAGCCATCTTTTGGAGATTTTTAACTGCTCTTTGATTTAATTCTTCTTGTGTGACAGCTTCCTCTAAGGTGCCTCTCCTCCACTTTATTTGATTTGCATATTTTTCTATGTGAGGCAACCTTACGTGGTCATAACTGGCCAGCCTATACTTGACCCTTCTTAAAGTTATGAAGTGATTGGGGTCATAAGGTTTCCAAAGGAAACTGGTCTGTAGGCCAAGGGATTCTAGCATTCTGTCTGCTTCTTGCCAACCTTCCTCCCTTTTGTTGTAAATGAAGTGGCCTAATTGGTTTCTTACTTTGAGTTGTGCCTTCTTGCCTTTGCCTGAAAAATGTAGCACATCAGCGTTCCCAAACTGCCTGAAGTATTCAAGGGCAAACAATCTCATGGGCACATATTTAGGCAGTCTGTAAGGGGGCAACTCACACCCATATATTCTGATGACTGTGTGGTTTTGGTAATAGTACCAATCCCCAATGTTGTAGACCTTGGACAGCTGAAGAATCCTCTGCATCTCATCAGTTAGTCTAGGAGGAGGTGAGCTCAGAAGCAGAGACATGGCTGGGTGGATGAAAAGGTCTATAAACTCACAATAAGTGTATGGAGAACAAGATCTGCAATGGATAGCAGAGGACCAATAGACTACTGACCTTGGATTGCCTTGTGCATCCACTCTCTTCATAGCAAAGTGAAATTTCACATGTTGATAATACAAAATTAAGTGGTAGATGTAGGAGGTGTATCTAAACACCCTTTCTCTTGCCAAGTTCATCAATTGCTCATGTATTTTGTCAGATATGTAGGTGGCATAGTCATAGCAGATTGGATGCTTGCCAGGGGAAAACATGAGCATCATCACCAGCACAGTTTCATCAACAAACTCAATTGAATTATAGCCCAGAATGGGACTGATCATGTCTACAAGGTCTCTGCCCAATTGGTTGAGGTAAACATGAGAAATGGGAGGGTACTTCACAGTGTCAGAGTCAATGTATAATTGATTTAGTTTGGTGACCTGAGCATCTGTCAATTTAGCTCCTTGCTTTATCAGATCAGTCAGTGATAAAGGAGCTAATTTCTTCTCAGTTTTGAAGTGCAACATCTCTCTGATGGCTTCAGGGGTGACATAGAAAATGACTGAGCCTGAAGGGTCAATCACAGCCCTCTGAGTGGCGTCGTAGCAGTCAGCACATAGGTGGATTAGGTCAGGGAACTGGTTGACCTGAGGGAGCTTGAAGATAGGGAGGAAAGAATCCCAAATGCCCAATACATCTGTTCCAGTCTCGTGTTTAATCTTCAATTCGTTTAACAAGTGGATGTGGTACTTGCTGTGCATTAGCATTTCTTCTGATATCTGAAAATCCAGGTCTGCTAATGGTTGCCATTCCAATTCTCTCTGAGGGGCATTTAATGGAGCAATGTTCAAGGCTACAGGAGCTACTGGTGCATCCATGGTTACTTTAGGCTTCTGTTTGTATGCACTGGTGTTACTATGCAGAGCAACACAGAGGAGTATTTTTGCAATATAGAGGTGAATTGCAAGGAAGAGAGGGTAAATTGTAACAGCAGCAATTGGAATACTGCACAGAGGACTACTAGAGCAAATGCTCGGCCTTAAAACTCTCTTCAGGGTGAATTGGTGCGGCTTGGGTTCTTAGTTCACGAATGCGCGAACTAACTGTATGTTTTGTGAGAATTTGGCTAAACAAGGCTCTGCAGGTGAATTTCGACTTTACAATTGAAAATGGAGGCTAGCCACAGGGGATTTGCCGGTAAATTATAAGCTTGCCCACTCTTTTAACTTTGTTTCAGACAATTATGGACACAACCGAGCGCAGGGGAGGTAAATTTGATAAATACCTGGTGAATTGCTTGGCAAAGTTTGCAAATGCAGGTGGGATGGAAGCGCCGGCGGTCTCCTGGTTGATTTCAACTGGTCGGCGATGGATTTGGACGTAAAATGCATGCAAGGGGAGTAACAGTCTTTTTCGCAAAAGTAACGAAAAACATGAATTTTGGCCAAAATATGGATTTTTGGGTTATTTGGCGCTTTTTTTGGATGACGTCAGCATGACGTCATCAGGTGGGGTCAAGGTCGGATGACGTTAGCAGGATGTCATCGAGTGACGTGGCGGCTTGAGAGTGGTCCACGGGGATGATGAGGTGGCGGGCAGGTCAGAGCAGTGGCGGACGGGGGCGCTGACGCGGCGGTGAGGTAGCAGTGACGTTGGCAAGGCGGGTTCACAGAAACCGGAAACAGTAAGCGGTATAATATCGCACCGCTCTCTATACGGAAGCGGAATTGTCAGAGGGCGCTCCGATACGATTTGGGGGTGACGCGTGGCAGAGGCCTGACGTCACCCTCTGACAGATTTCGGAAGGTAACTTTCGGACGTCGGGCCCGGTCCGAAATGCATGAGAGCCGTCGAATGAAAAGGGCCAGATCCGACGGTCGACGGATCGTTAATGTGCCAGGTCAATACGGATGTGGGCGGGGTTTAAAATAATATATTTTTTGGAAGATGCGCCCGGTGGGAACCTTTGGAGTTTGGCAAATTTATATGGTTTCCAATGTATTTTTATAAAAACGCGCATAGCGCCCAAACTTTGGGTAAAATGAAAAAGTGGGTTTTCATGTGTGTTTGCAAATAAAGCGGGTTAGGGGTGAAAATGGATTTTTTACAAGGTTCTTTTGCAAATGAAGGGGTTAATGGTTTAGATAACTTCTGAAGGGGAAAGAGGGGTTGGGTTTGGGTTCTTAAACTGACCGGATGTCAATTTAATCCCTGACAGTGAACATATGGCTATAATGCCAGGGGGAAGGGATATTTATAGAATGCTTGGGGTTTATACACCATAGTGTTTATAATAATAGGGAAAGGGTAACATAGGGGATTTAGATAATAAGAAGTTAGGGGTTAATATGAATGGAAGAAGTGAATGATGGGTGATATCACTAAGTTTATGTGAAAACAACTTAGCTTAGGGAGTAGATCAAAATGAAAGGATTTTAGACAAGAAATGTGGCTTTTAAAGGAATAGGAACCAACATAAAACCTTAAATTCTTTCATGAACACAACTGATGAAGGGATGTTAGTAATGAATGTGAAACGGGAAAAAGGGAGTTAGTCATGCTCCTTTGCTTTGCTGCAACATGATGGAGAAGAGGAGCTTCTCTATGCACTGATGTTCCTTTATGCTAGACCAGCAGAACTCATTTGAAAGTAATAACATTTCTGCAACCCCATCTACCTACCCATCTACTTGTCTAGCATTTTTTTGTTTCTTCATGGAGGGTGCACTTAGACTTGCAGACCCTTATGTGCCTTTTCTTTTCTTTTGGCTTTTTCTTTTGACTTTCTATCTAAGGCTACCCTTATTGCTTCCAAAGTCCCAGATTAAGCAGTTGGGAACCTTACTTCTCTACCTAGCTACTGGTCTGCCAAGATTAAACAGTTTGGACAGACTTCTTTCTCTATTCTACAACAAAAATTGAAACATGGCATGATCCAGATTAGGCTGTTGGACCATCCATCAAAATTGAGACAACATCAAGCTATATACACATGTTGCCTTTCCTTGAAAATATGGGATCTTTGCATCACCAAAGCAGAGCATATTTGGAACTTTCTTTGCCAATCATGAAATATGAAACCTATTGGTATAGGTAGCTAACAGGTGCAACCTCTGCAACCGACTCAGAACTTGCAGATGATGAGGCTGAACCTTGCAAAGAGGATCCCAAGGTAAATATTGTGCTGCAGAGTTGGATGATGACTGGCAAAGATAAGGGGAAGTAGCCTGAAGAAAGTGAATGGGTCTATAAAGCTCTAGAAAAGGAGGTCAAGTTTGATCTGAAGCATGCACGGGAAACATTTATGGAAGCAAAGAAAAGCTTCGCTGAGGCCTCTACCTCAAGAAGTCAGGATAAGCCAGCTGAAGAGATGGACCCTTCCATGCTTACTACTTTCTTGGAGACCTATATGAAGCTGCTACGCGATAGCAAGGCTGTGAAGGACTACAAGAACTAATAAATAAGTGTGCAGGAAAGAAAACGCTCCTGATGGACGCACATAGTCAAGAAGATTGGTAAGCATAAGGCAAGAACGGGGCGTGAGATGAGGCTCACTGCGCAGATAGGAGAATATGAGATGGATCAAGTAATTCTAGATCTGGGGTCGAACACGAATGTTCTACCTAAAAATACATGGGAAAGGATGGGGAGACCTGCGCTGCAGTGGTCTTCGATTCAGTTAAGGATGGAAAATCAACAGAAAATCATCCCCATGGGAAGGTTGCAGGGAGTGACAGTAGATATTGAGGGTGTGAGTGCACTGGGTGACTTCGAAGTGATAGACATTGTGGATGAAAAAAATCCCTACCATGTACTCCTTGGGATCAATTGGGCCACTGACATGAATGGGGTAATCAATTTGAAGAAGCGGAAGATGATCATTGAGAAGAAATCGCTCCACATAGTAGTGGCCCTGGATCCTACAAAAGGACCGCATTATACTGAAACCGTTCACGATTATGAAAGTGACGATGACTTGGACCAGATTTATAAGATAACGGTGCAAGATCAGGATTGGGTGAATCCGACAGTAGATGGACGCATTGCTTGGGACTGCGAAAGTTCCTACACATCAGATTCAGATGAGGAGTTGGAGCACTGGCAGAATCGACTGCATGAAGTATCTACGTTGCGCTGTAATATGATGACCAAGTCATTGCGCTGTGTATCATCAGAGGTAAGGAGTCTTCCCTATTATGATGGTTTAACTGATGTTGATAAATTTTTGGATGCATTCGAAAGGGAAGTGCCAGAGAAGAATTGCTTCCAGGCCTTGGATTAGGCGTTGCGCGCTATGCCTATGAGATGGTGGGGTACGCATAAAGACAGTTTTGACGATTAGCACATGTACAGAAAAATGATGATATTGCAGTTTGGTCACCCACAAGTGTGGCTAATAGAGAAATATGATGGAAGGAATGACTCGCGCGATCACCTGGCCAAATGGAATAAGGTTTATGGAGCGAAACCTCAGCCTGAATGGGTGCATTTGTTTTTTCATACTTTGGATGTAATACCGATGAACTGGTACATGGAAACAGAGCTCCACCATGTCACTGAAGAATGGGATGTTTTGCGATAGGGATTCTTGATGACATTTAGCTTTGAGGATGGATTTGAAAGTATTAACGAGGCATTGCAGGAAGTTAAGGCAACAATATTTAGAGTACTGCAGGATCCCTTGGACTTAATTCAATCGGATTGGACCACCCAGCTGAGCCACACGCTGGAGTGCTACAATGTGACTGTTGAAGAAGAGGACGAGGACCTGAGGAACATTAACATCCCAAAGACTAAAGGTCATCGTGAAGTTGAAGGACCACAAATTGAAAATCCAAATATCATCACGCCACTAAAAACAAGACAAGTGAACATTGGGATAGAGGTGGAGCCGAAGTTTTCAAAGATTGGGGACTACTGGCATGATGCAACAGTAGATAAGTTTGTTAAATTGCTCTATGAATACCAGGACTTGTTCCCTATGAAGTTCTTAGGCCGAAAGGGGATAATAAGAGACCTGGGGTTTATGAAAATTACGCAGAAACTAGACGCAAAGCCGATCAAGCAGAGGCCTTACCGCCTCAATCCGAAGTATATAGAAAGGGTCCACTTAGAGTTGGATAAAATTCTTGCAGTGGAATTATTGAACCGGTCAAAGAATCTGATTGGGGGAGCCCAATAATGGTTCAGGAAAAGAAGAAAAAGGATGAAATAAGGATATGCATAGACCTAAGGAAGTTGAATGAGACCTGCGTACATGATCACTTTCTGACTCCATTTACTAGCGAAGTAATGGATAATGTTGGCAGTCAGGAAGCATATTCATTCACTAATGGGTTCTCTGGGTACCATCAGATCAAGATCGCACCAAAGGATAGAAGTAAGATGACTTTCATGACTGAATGGGGATGCTTTCAGTATATTGTGATTTCGTTTGGACTGAAGAACACGCTGACAATCTTTTTGCATGTAGTTATTGCAGCATTCAAGGATTTCTTTCACAAGTTTTTGGAGGTATACTTCGATGATTGGACGGTGTTTGGGTTGGTAAAGCACCACGTAACTAGTCTATGCTTGATGTTGGATACATGTCAGAGGTACCAGATCATGCTCAATTTGAAGAAATGCTTGTTCTGTGTCCCTTTTGGGATCTTGTTGGGTCACGTATTATGTAGACAAGGCTTGATGGTAGACCCTGCTAAGATTGCGGTTATAATTATTTTGGAGGCACCAAGAAGTGTGAAACAATTGCGCGCAACGTTGGGGCATACAAGATACTATAGAAATTTCATCAAAATTTATGCCCAGATTACTGTGCCGATGGAGAAGCTACTAAATAAGGATGCTACGTTCTGTTGGAATGAAGAGTGTTAGAAAATTATATATTACAGAGCAATGGAACACATAAAATATCGCAGAAATATAAACACAGAAAACGCATAAAACAAGAGAGACACAGATATACGTGGTTCACCCAGTTTGGGCTACATCCACGGAGAACAACCAATCCTTCCTTTTATATCATCCAGCAAACTGAAGAGATACAACCTATAGCAGATCTGTTGTAATTCCCTCTTCACTCTAAATCTCCTCTCTCTTCCTCACTCAGAATACAGATCTACATAGACGCAATACAATTCCCTCATATATAGTGAGGGGTTGCCTTCTAGGGTAAAAAACCCTAAATTAAACATAACTTCTACCGTCAGATTCCGCCTAATGAATGGCCCAGATTGACTACGAAATTACAACATTTTACAAGGCAATTTTACATATATTTTTAGCTTCATCCACCCCCCTGGACCCCCCTGCAGCGAATATTTTATGGGAGACATTTCCACCCCATTACGAACTAGGGTCGAAAGTGGCGATACCTTTGAATACAAAAGATAATCAAGCTCCACACCCAACAATCTCCCACTTGGAGACTAATTATAGCAACTCCACCACTACTTCCTTTGTTGGACAATGACTCCACTTTGGACCTGGCTATTTCTCATCTTATTCATCATACTTGAAGACCAATTGAAACTGAGCAGATTCTCTGTTTCTCCCTGGTTACAACTTTTGTTAACATATCTACAGGATTTTGGCTAGTGTGTATCTTTTTCAGCTTCAACTGTCCATCTTCCAACGTTCACCGTATGAAATGGTACTTGAGCTATATATGTTTAGTCTTGGAATGAAAAGCAGAGTTCTTTGCAAGATGCATGGCACTCTGATTATCACTGTATAACCTACCCAACTCCTGCTTCTTACCCAATTCATCCAGAAACATTTGTAACCAAATCATTTCTTTACTAGCCTTTGCAGTAACAACATACTCTGCTTCTGTTGTTGAGAGTGCAACAACACTTTGCAGTTTTGAGACCCAACTAACAGTTGTTCCACCTACAACAAACACATACCCTATTATGCTCCTCCTGTTATCTCTATCACCCGCCATATATGTATCAGCATATCCATGTAGAGAAATGTTTGAACCACCAAAGCATAATTCTTGATTTGTGCTACCTCTCAAATACCTGAGAATCCACTTCACCACCATCCAATGTTCTTTTCCTGGATTGTTCATGTACCTACTTAGAACTCCCACTGCATGTGCAATATCAGGCCTTGTGTAGACCATTGAATACATTAAGCTTCCAACTACTGATGCATATGGAACTTTAGACATATGAGCCATTTCTTCCTGAGTCTTGGGACACTCCTCCTTACTTAATTTGAAATGGCTAGCCAAAGGTATACTAACTGGTTTTGCATTCTGCATATTAAACCTTTTCAACACCTTTTCTATGTACTCACTTTGAGACAATGTTAGTTTGTGATTATTCCTGTCTCTAGTTATTATCATACCAAGGATTTGTTTTGCAACACCCAAATCCTTCATTGCAAATGAGTTTTCCAATTTCCTTTTGAGCACATTTATTTCCTTCATGTTAGAACATGCAACAAATCATGTCATCTACATACAATATCAATATAATATAGTTGCCATCATTTTGCCTTTCGATATAAACACAATGATCAGAGTGACATCCAGTATAACCTTGTTCAGACATAAACCTGTCAAATTTTAGATACCACTGCCTTGGAGCCTGTTTTAAGCCATACAAACTCTTCTTCAACCTACACACTAGTTTCTCCTTCCCTTTTACCTCATATCCTTATGGCTGCTTCATATATATCTCTTCCTCCAAATCCCCATGGAGAAAGGTTGTCTTTACATTTAACAGCTCAAGATGAAAATCTTCAACTGCTACTAGACTTAAAATAGTTCTAATTGAAGTCATTTTAACAATAGGAGAAAATATCTCATCAAATTTTATACCCTTTTCTGTGCAAACCCTTTCACCACAAGTCTAGATTTATACCTTTTTCTACCTCCATCTTCTTCCTTCAACTTGTAAACCCATTTATTCTGCAATGTTTTTTTATTTGCAGGCAACCTGACTAAGTCCCAAGTCTGGCTATGTGGTAAGGATTCCATCTCTTCTTTCATGGCTTGCTCCCACTTCTTCCTGGCTTCTACCTGTACTGCTTCTTCATAACATTCTGGTTCACCAGAATCAGTCAATAATACATAATATAATGAAGGAGAGTATTGTTTAGGGGGTCTACTTATCCTGGTAGATATTCTAACACTAATTTTAGGTGTTTGAGGTGCTTTTTTCTGTTGTGGTTGTTTTTTTGGATGTTGATCATTATGATTTTCAGGCACCATCACTTTTTCTGTGATCTTGTCAAGCACTGTGTATTCTCTGTTTTCTTTTTCCTGTTTCTTTTCCTGCAACTGATCCTTATACAAAACCTTTTCATTGAATATGACATCTCTGCTCCTAATGATTTTGTGTTTTTCATAATCATAAAAGCGATAACCAAAATCATTAACACCATATCCAATAAAGTTACATTTCTTTAATTTTGCCTCAATCTTTGTTCTATTTTCTTTATTAATGTGGAAAAAGGATTCACAACCAAAATTCTTAAAAAATAGTAGTTTACCTTTTTACCTGTCCATGCCTCCTCTGGAATACCACCATCCTAGGAACTTGAAGGCCCTCTATTTATTAGATAAACAACAGTATATAAAGCATCTACCCAAAATTGTAAAGGCAATCCTGCATGAAATCTCATGCACCTTGCACACTCCATGATTATCTTGTTCATCCTTTCTGAAACACCATTTTCTTGTGGTGTTCCTAGAACTTTCTTCTCTCTGCAAATTCCATTCTCTAAACAATACCTATCAAACTCTTTACTGTAATATTCACCCCCATTGTCTGATCTAAGACACTTCAACCTTTTTCCTGTCTCATTTTCAACCAAAGCTTTCCATTTCTTGAAACTATCAAATACATCAGATTTATTTTGAATACAAAAAATCTAGATTTTTCTAGTTGCATCATCAATAAAAGTAACATAATAATGAGAGCCACCAAGAGATGATACCTGAGCAGGTCCCCATACATCTGTATGCATAAGCTCTAATTTTTCGCTCGTCTTTTCTTTCCCAACTCTAAGGAATCTGATTCTCTTCTGTTTTCCATAAACACAATTCTCACAAATTTTTAAATCAACATGCTTCAAACATCGCAAAAAATTTCTTGAGTGAAGAATCTGCATCCCCTTCTCACTCATGTGCCCGAGCCTATTGATGCCACAATGTTGTATCTTCTCATGTAGATGTTAAAGCATTAACAAAATTAGAAATACCTTTGCATAAATACAATGTACCAACCTTTTCTCCTTTTGCTATTACCAGGGATCTTTTAGTGGCCTTCCAGGTTTTATCTGTAAAGGTAGTCACACAGCCTTCACCTCCCAACTGCCCTATTGAAATAATATTTTTCTTCAGATCTGGAACATGCCTGTTGTGGGGAAAAATGCCTATGCAGGACGATCCTATCCACCTAAGGTGTGACAGTGCCTCAGCAACAAACAGAGACAGCTATCCTAGTATTCTTCCTTTATGAATTAAGAATGAAGAGAGATGGATGGACTAACCGGTGTCTTCTGTTTGTCCCTCGATCCGGTTTCTCTTCTCTTGGAGAGTTCCCAGCTACTTGCCTTCTCGCTCGCCCAGCTTCAAGAGGTTTCTGCAAGATCACAAGAAGAGAACACTACACAAGACATGGATTCATATTCATAACTAGTTCAGGATTAGAAATAAACTAAACATACTAATGCAATCATACATCAAAAATACATCAATATATAGGAGAAACCAAGATAGCTTTATTGATGAATAACAAGGTTCAGGAAGAGATACAACCCAGAGGGCTCCAATCCAGCATCTCCTTCCCAGCAAATGGAATTCCTATCTTCACCCCCTTCAAAGCATTAAGCACCCAATGATTCCAATCTCAAACCAACAACAATTCTTTGCAATAACAAAATTCCAGCCCCTAGATCTCATGGAGGAGAGATCCATATATAGATGTTTGGAGAGAGGATGAGTCAGCTTGAGATCTGACTAGTGTCCTCTCCCTCTGTCAATTCTTGATTCCACTTGGAGGTTCTTGCTTCCACTTGGAGATTTGGAACCTCTTACTCATCACCAGTCGAATTCCCTGAGGCAAGTGTCATTGAGGAAGATTCTGGAAGCTTCCTGGGTCTTGACACCTCTTGGAATGAACCTGCCATTTGGCAATTCTCGCTCAACGCAGGTAGCCAGTGTTGGCTTTGACATTCAGTGCAGGTAGCCAGTGTTGGCTTTGACATTCAGCGCAAACAGCTAGTGGAGCCACTGAATTGATCCTGAATTGACTTGTTTTTGAGTAGTTTCTGGTGGAGAACTTCTGTGAATTGCTGTGGTTTGTTAGCCTTGTTCCTCCAGGGGTAGGAACAACATGTTTAGGGACTTTGGATCCCTTAGATTATGGACATTTCATGCTCAATGCTGTAAGGCACAAAAATGTCTATAACAGTTGCCCCCTAAAGTATGAGGTCGTTTATCGGGTGAAATGCTTTATCAGGGGGATCCGAAGTTCATCCAATGCTGGGAGGAGACCTGTAATAAGATACAATACAATACATTATTTTCATACTGCTTTCATGATCTAGCTGAGGCGAGCATTCCCATGCTCAGCTTTATAAATTCATTTTTCTGTACATAGAATAGACAATCGTCTGATGGTAGACTGATAATTTTGATGAAATTATCATCCTTTGGATAGGATGATTATCTGCTGCAATGATGTACATGTCAATGTCTTTATCTTTCCTGAATATATATCGCAGCCCGGATGGATGAAACTAGATCCGGGGTCTTCAAACTCGTTCGATCTTCACTCTAAGTACAAGTCGATCCATGTGAGAAATGTTCTGAAGTCGAACATGGAAAGACATCGCTTGATTACCGGTCAATGAGGTAAACCGTTAACAAGCGCGAGAGGAATCACCGATAATGATAATGACCCTCAAGGTACTGCAGTACAATTCACGTGGTGTGAATAAAGGACTTGGCGTCGAACACCACGCAAAATCTTTCGGTCGAAGGTCATTGATGTATACCTGTCGCCGGAAGTGAGAAACTTGCCATTGAGGCATGCAAGCTTCAAAGTACTGAAGGGGTTGTTCCTAGATCAACTTCTCGGATAATGAGTTGATGTCGACAAGAAGCGATCCGTCAAAGGAGGGCCTTAATGAATCCCACATCAATGACACGGAATGGAGCTAATGATTTTGATGGAGGTGAAAACGATCTGTGACATATGATTCAGGGTGGCGGTCATGAAAGGATGAAGGATAATGTATGGCAGTGGATGGGACACGGTTGACTTTTCTGAATGACTTCTCTTGAACATATGGTGACACTGATGCGATGGATCGGTAGCATTACCCCAAATATGGATGGTATGGCGAGACCATGGTGATGTGACCGGTGAATGAAACAACCCAACCCGATTGTGGTACGGAGGAAAAGTGTCATGTTCAAGAGCGACTTGCTACCATCAAAGTTTTCTTGAGTTTCTCCCAATTTTTCCCCAGTCATTGCTGACCAGTACCTCTTTATTTTTGTCAAGCTTGAGGAGGATAACATATGCTTGTTCTATAACCTGCCCTTCGAGCAAGCCCATCGCTATGTTTTAACGAGCCTAGCGATAGTGAAACTCGTTCTCGCCTAAAGACAATTTGTCGCTATTTAATGATTTTAACGAGTCTAACGACAAGGATAACTCGTCCTTTTCATTTTTAGAGAGTCTAAAAAGGTACATAAAGTTAACTCCAAAAGTCCTTTTTCGTCATCTAATCCCTTAAGTCCGAAAAAGTATAAAACAATACAGAAGGGATGAGTTTTCGATAGTAATAACGAGCCGAACAAAACAAGCGCTCGATCTTTTTGTGCAATAATCCCTCAGGTCCAAAAAGATTAAAATCTAGAGGAGGGATAGCACTTCCGGTCGCTTTAACGAGCTGGAAGGCCAAAACTCGGCAATCTTTTCATATTTTACGAGTCAGATGAAAAGAGCTTAAAGAAGACTCGTCTTTTGAGGAATGAGTGATGAAATGGGTTAGCAGCTGATTCCAGGTAAGGTTGGAATTTTCCAAGCACGGCAGTGTCACAAGGATGGCTAGTGAAATCACTCTTCGCATTGTTCCTCAAAATGGGTAAACAATCATATGGAGGTGAACGATCAGCCAATGAAAAGTGGAGGTGACGGTGCAAACACGACCAAGGCTTTAATGGCTGATGATATTACATTCACTGTGGTTATTTACCGGGATAGTTCATTTTTTAACGAGCTTAAACGCGAGTGGAAACATTTGCTCGGCATTATGTTTATTTTTTAACGAGCATGAACTATGTGCTAAAACTGCTCGGATCTTGCGTTTATTTTTTAACGAGCATGAACTGTGTGCTAAAACTGCTCGATTTTAATTTTGCATGCCCCCAGCATAATAACGCAAATCGAGGTGCATGCATATTGGTCACTATTTAAGCATAGTAACGCTTGAGGTACAACCCATTACGGGGTTGCGCCAGTGGAATTCCGTCATAATCCATTAACTCGTAGGCTCCTTTTGCTAACACTCGTTTAACAATATAGGGGCCCATCCATAAAGAATTAAATTTACCTGCTCCCAATTTGTCGGATTCTTGGTCGTAAAGCAAGACCAAGTCACCTTCTGAGAAGACACGGGGTTTGACATTTTTGTCGAACTGCGCCTTGACTCGTTTCTTATGGGCTTCGTTAGCCAAAGCGGCGTCACGACGGGTTTCATCCAATTGGATTAATTCCAAGAAACGAGCCTCTTCTTCTGAAGTTCCGGGGAGGAGATCAATTGCGAGTTTAAGAGACGAGATTTCACACTGGATTGGCAAGACTGCTTCCAGGCCATACACCAGTTGGAAAGGTGTGAACCCGGTCGCATTCCTTACCGATGTTCGGTAAGCCCATAAGGCTAAGTACAGGATTAGGTGCCACCTTCTTTTGTGAACTCCGATCATCCTTTGCAACATACGCTTCAGGACCTTGTTGATTGCTTCAACTTGTCCGTTGGCTTGCGGATAATACGAGGTAGAGCTGTCATGAGATAGCCCTAGCTTGGCAGCTAATTCAACCATCATGTGATTGCGAAAATGCGATCCATGATCTGTAACTATAGCCTGTGGTACGCCGAACCTGGCGACTACATGATTGAAAAAGAAAAGGGTAGCTGTTTCACTAGTGTTATCTAATGTAGGCATTGCCTCGGCCCATTTGGTAAAATAGTCAACGGCGACTATAATATACCCATGCCCCCCCCCGGTCGAGGTGGGGTTACATGTCATGAAATCGATGCCCCATTTGGCAAAAGGCCCAACAACAACTATTGGCTGTAAAGGTGTAGGTGGTCTTCTGGTTTTGCTATCAAAAATTTGACAAGCATGGCAACTTTTGACTGCGGTTATGCAATCTTTGAACATGGTTGGCCAGAAGTATCCTGCTCGTAAGATTTTATGTGTTGTAGCATATCCAGATTGATGCCCCCACGCCGCCTGAATGACATTCATTCAGGGCTTTTTCGGCCTCCTCATGGGTGAGGCACCTCCTCAGAACTGTATCGATACCACAACGGTAAAGCGTATCACCGACGATCATGTAGTCTTTTGCTTGGTATCGTATATCGTTCTTTTCTGAGTGAGAGGTGTTAGGCCTGAATTTTTGGGTTTGGAGATAAATTATTATATCTCCATACCACTCATTGCTTGTAGATATCAGAAACAAACTTTCGTCCACGATTGATTCTTCGGATGTTTCATCGTTGGACGACGATGGGAGATCGCACAATAATTCTGCGAAGACTAAAGCTTTCTTTGATTTGGATTTTACAAATTCCAGATCAAACTCTTGAAGGATCGCTATCCATTTTGAATATTTGCCCCCCAGCAACTGTCGCGACAATATATAAGTCATGGGGTTGCAATCTGATAGAATGGTAGTTTTCCGAAAGAGGACATAATGTCGAAATCTTTGTATCGCTTGAACAGCAGCGAGTGCTAGATTTTCAACGTAATAATATTTGCTTTCTGTATCATTCAAGTTTTTACTTAAATAATATATAGGATGTTCAGTTCCATCGACTTCTTGAACTAAAACCATCGCAATGGTCGTATCCGCTGCAGCCAGATACAGGTTAAAATCTCTTTGATAGTCCGGGGCATACATTAATGATGCTTTTACTAGAGAATCTTTCAGAGCATCAAAGGAAGCTTGCGCCACCTGATCCCAGACAAAAGGTACATCCTTTTTCAAAAGACGAGTATAACCTTTAGCAAGTTCTGCGTAATTTGGAATGAACCTCCTCAGAAAGTTTGCTTTCCCTTGGAGTTTCTGAATCTGAAGCAAATTTGAAGGCGGAGGCAAATTAATGATTGCCTGAACCTTGCAAGGGTCGAGACGAATCCCATCCTTAGAGACTACAAAGCCAAGTAAACGACCAAAACCGACGCAAAATACACATTTGTGCGGATTGAGTCTTATCTTGTAGTGTCGGCAACGTAGAAATATCGCTCTTAAATGTTGCGGATGATCAGTCCGCTTTCACGAATGAGCCGGAAGGTCGTCGAGATATGGTTGAACGATGTTCTTGATGTCATGGAAGGCATAATTCATTGCCCTCTGAAACGTCGCCCCTGCGTTCTTTAAACCAAAGGGTAATTTTCGATAAGCGAATGTGCCCCACGGACAAATGAATGCAGTCTTTGACTGGTCCTGTGGGCGGATATTTATTTGATTATACCCGGAGAATCCATCCATGAATGAAAAGATTTCACATCCGGCGCATTCATCAATTATCTGGTCGATGAAGGGTGTAGGGTAGTTGTCTTTCGGACAAGCTTGGTTTACATCCCTATAATCGACACACACTCTAATTGTCCCTTGTTTCTTCATAACAGGGACAATATTCGATACCCAATCGGTTAGAGGAACCGGGTAGATGAAACCAGCATGGAGGAGCTTTTCAACTTCTTCTTTAATGGCAGCGGCTTTCTTGGGGTGCACCTGCCGAAGCCGTTGTCTTACTGGTTTGACATCAGGATACATCTTAATTTCATGTTCAACGATACTCGAGTCAATGCCTGGCATTTCATCATATGACCAAGCAAAGACATCTCTGAACTCGCGAAAAAGAGCGTTATATATTTCCAGTTATGAAGGAGAACAACCTTTGCCGACATAAATATTCTCTACAACATTTGTTTTAGTCGAGATATTTATGGCTATAGTCTCTTCAATATTGGATAGGTTTCGCTCGGAATCCACCGTATTTACAGTGTTTGATAGGAATTCAAAAACTGAAGGGTGATAAAGGTCATGTTGAGTATCTTCTTCATAATCTGGAAGAAGGGAACGATGGTGGCAATCATTCCACGGTGCCCCCTCAATCAACATTGATTGTAGGATTCCTTCGTCGGTTCCATGCACTCTCGACCAAGGATCTAATGGGGTACCATATTCTCTAGACCTATCTACCCAAACGCTTGATGAGCGTTGACTTGGGTTCGCCTCCCATGCCCGAAACATTGATTGCTACAATATTTCTATAGGGCTTGGGGGCAAAACCATTGCATGATCCATGTCGATATCGTCTTCTGAGATCTTCGTGGAAGATATCATGTTGCAGGCTCCTACCAACGCTACTTCTCCTATATAGATTGGAGGTGGAAGTGCGAAAGTTCCCATTAATGTGGGGTCTTTCAGTAGGCCTACTCCGATGTCTTGAAGCGAATGGTTGCTTCCATGGATCATGGGAATGCTTCCTGTAACTTGTGAACCATTAGGGG